>JACEFZ010006966.1:0-51935 GCA_014155875.1 Cepaea nemoralis | reverse complement strand
TTTTTTTTTTTGGTAAATTGTTTGGATTTTTTAAAAAAAATTATTGAAAAAATTTTTAAAAAATTTTAAACAAACCATGAAATCCTTTTTAATTTTTTTGGCCCTTTTCCAATTTTTCCCCCCAACTCAATAGAATTGTACAAATCAGTGTGTAGGAGATTGTTGTCATATTCATTAATATTAAACGTAATGTATACCTTTCTTTTGTCCCGGGTGATAGGTCAGAGGTAAATAGATATGTGGGGGACTTATTGAGATGTGTAATAGCCACTGCCTCCTGACCCCGACTGTTCAGTCTGTATTGGGCGAGTGAAAGGTATATTCCCATATGTATACATATCGTATGTTGTAATCGTTTATATTTAAAGCTTTTATTTCCATACACAGTTACGATAATTTCATGAACTGCACCCAAAGAGGATGACAAAATAGGACAAAGAATACAGTGATTCATTTGTACAGCTTGTTGGGTACAAATAAGAGTACGATATACACATTTCCCACTGGTTGCCATAATTATGTAGCGCCGCGTTTTTTAACAAGGATTGTCTGTGCCATAAAACATTAACTAGACAGCGAATTTGTTTCATGGCGTATTCTTACGTCAACATATGACTCCTGCAGAACATCTGAGAACACTGAAATACCACCGTCATTATGTGGCAGCCTCTTTGCAGAGCGTTGCTTTCGTCACGGCCAACCGGAAAGACTCTGGATATTTCACCAGTTCCAGTTATGTTTCATGGCAAATTCTTGCGTCAAAATATGATTCCTGCAGAACATCTGAGAACACTGAAATACCACCGTCATTATGTGGCAGCCTCTTTGCAGAGCGTTGCTCTCGTCACGGCCAACCGGAAAGACTCTGGATATTTCACCAGTTCCAGTTATGTTTCATGGCAAATTCTTGCGTCAAAATGTGATTCCTGCAGAACATCTGAGAACACTGAAATACCACCGTCATTATGTAGCAGCTTCTTTGCAGACCGTTGCTCTCGCTTATGGCTAACCGGAAAGACTCTGGATATTTCACCAGATCCCCTGCCTTGTGTATGTTCATGTCCATTGTGTCTTTGATGTCCCGTGTTTACCGTCGTGTTAGTTTCCCCCTGCCTCTTCTTCTAGGAGCCATGCCTTCCATGGCTGTTCTTTCCGCCCACAGTGACGTTTAATATGGCCAGGATAGTTTTATTTCCCAGATGGTATGCAGTTCATGGGCTATTTGTCTTCGATGTTGTGTTCAGATCTTGTCTCAAAATTAGATGATAAATAAATTAATAGGTATTGATCGACACTCATAGAAGTACAGATAGTATACAAACAGATAGCTGTAGACACGTCGTGGTTGGAACTGCTCACCTCCAAACGAGCGCACCTCGCTGAAGGAACCAATGTACTTCGAGGTAGAGCACCCTCAAATATCCTAATATGTCAGTGGTGCCACGGGTTTTTCGACAAAAGAACAGTGGAAAGCTATACAACTGGCCACATTCCACAATTATGGGGCTTTGTGTAAATAACCGACTCGCCTGGAGAAGGTAACGCTTACAGTGTTTAGCTAAGTGAACGTCAAAGTATACCTGTTCCCTTGTGCCCATGACTTTCAATTCTTCTTTTGTCTACTGCCTCCTGTATTCTACATCTGTCGAATATCTTCTATGAGTGCCCATCAGTACCTGCGTCTCAATTTCTCGTGTATGGAAAGAATAATGTAGCAAAACCATTTCAGTCCCAAATTCTTGTTCTGCGTCGGTTTACAATCTGTGCACTACGACGCCCAGGGTAGCCAAGGCTGATGGTCATTATAGATTTGTTTCTTATTTTGTTATAAACTGGAAACCACATTATCTGTCCTAGTGTATTATTTTTGTTATAGTAAGAGGTTTTCAAGTGTATATGTCGTATATTGTTTTCTTCTTTTATGTGAAATTTAATCAAATATAGCCCAATTGCAGGGATGTGTGTGCTGTGTGCGTGCGTGCGTGTGTGCGTGCGTGTGTGTGTGTGTGTATGTGTGTGGAAGGGGGGGGGGGGTTATGTTTTAGAATTATTTTTATTTAAATACCTCTCAAAATTTCTGCTGCTAAAAACAAAAAAGGTTAGGCTAAACATTTAAATGTCATTAGATTTGTTACAGGCTACCGCACAGAAGCCGCAGACATTTAGCCAATCAGGGAATTTACTCAAAAATGTTTGAAAACCGCTGTTGTCATTGATCGATAAACAGAATGTAGTGCACCCTAAGTGCTCTCATTTCACCAACAGTTGTTGAACAGGTGGCCCACTCGACACTTGGCTTTTTTTCCACATTGATTTTCTAAAATTAACAGTACATGTGATCATATTCGGTAAATATGTAAATATGTGAGGCTACATCAGTAGTCGTTATATTACAGTCGGCTGGACTTTTTTTTTGTTTCAGAAGCAACAATACAAAAATATTGTATGTATACTCTCTATAGAGTGAGATGAAAGCCATTCCTCCTTAGTCCATGACGTGAGATGCTGGCCATCATGCGCCGAAAGCTTGATGTCTCATGGATTGTCTATCACTTCAGATACAGATGTCCCTCTATGCCGTGATACCAAACTGTCCAGCATCTTTTCTCTCGGTCTTCCGCTGTGCTTCTTTCCTTCCAAAGTAGCCCCAGTCTTTACCTACTCATGGCGAAACCAAAGAGTGTGGATTATCCTTCAGTTGCATGTTCTTTTTGTTGGTTAACTCACCGTAGGCGAGCGAAGGAAAGAAAGCGCCACCTGTTTGTAGAGCTTATCCTGCCCAGCTACCCGGATGAAAGCCATTCAAACATATTAATGTATTCTTCAGTTATTTGGACTTTACGTGGGAACAATAATAAGTTGATTATGGGCTGTTTTGGTGTTAAGACAATGCCTGTCCATTGTTACAGGGTGTATTTTTCATGACTGCAGTTTTTGAAAATATCGCCGTTCCAAGTTTTGTATTTACCTTTTATGTTGCATTGTGTTACATGAACTCCACAGTAGGTAAATACAAAACTTGGAACGGCAATATTTTCAAACACTGCACAGTCATTAAGAATACACTCTATATAATATCATATTGAACTATAAAGTAAGTACTTCTTTTAGGACATCGTGACATATCCCCGGTGGTCATGTGTTCGAGTCCCTATAAAGGGGCCGAATTGCTTAACATTAACCTGGGCTTTCCAGGTCGAGCCAGTCAAAAGTGGGCACCAATGAATGTCTTGGGTAGTAAAGGCGGTCGATGTGACACTGACCACATCAAATTCCGAGTGACCATTGGTCTATACAAATGTGTTCATCTAGCACCATATGCCCCATGCATATACATGGTGCTGGTCCCACATTTGTAGACTGGTCGGCACTCAGTCAACGATGTGGTCACTACCACGCCAGAAGCCTTTACATTCCCGGGATATTTCCTGGTAAACACTTTCAGGCGGAGTCGACTTGGACGCCCAGGTCAGCGAATTTCCCGCTTCAAGGGGTAGTCGAACACATGTCCATAGGGCCGACAGGAAACCGTGTCCGGCACTGCACTGCTGCATCACCACCCACGTACCGGGTGTTTGTAAAGTTTTGCTACACTTTGTATGAAGAACACATTTGAAAAACGCTTTCTTCCGTTGAGAATACCATTCTGTTTGGAGTGCAAAGAATGACTCCAGCAGACGACAGCTATTCGCCTGCATTTTGCTTCACGGTGGACCGTGGAGCACATTTCTTGATGACATCATGCACTTCATTTTTTTCTCACATTTGTTCTACATACAAAGTGCAGTGAAACTTTACGAACACCCGATATAACAATAGGCCTACGAACTTATTAAAAGATCCCGTGCCAAACAAAAATTACGTTTCAACCAAACAAAAATCGATGGCGGAAAATGAGAAGTAGGGATGTGTCTCACTTATGACTTAAAGGATATTAATATTGGAGCAGGCGTGTTGTATTGTATATACAATTAAAGGGTGGGGGGGGTGTATAGGGAAAACTAGTGGATTGCTATTTTAACTAAAGTTTGATTTATAAACCCATGGCAGTTACGGGAAGTTTAAATAAGACGATTTATCATCCCATGACACTTAATCAATTGAACTGTTTAAAGAGAATAATATTAATCGCATTCTTCCTGGCAAATGTGTGGTTTCATTGGTCAGTTGCTGAATATTCCATGAGCAATAATATGTGGCTGAAGCTTCAAAGCCCAGTATTAATATGCGGTGTTTGAGACATTGCCATCTAGCTAATAATTGCCCAGATAGTGTAGCTAGTAATCCCCATCAGTTTAGCCACCAATTCCTATCAGTGTCGCTAACAATTCCTATCAGTGTAGCTAACAATTCCCGTCAGTATAGCAATAATTCTCATCATTGTAGCTAATAATTCCCATCATTGAGCTAAAAATTTCCATCAATGTAGTAATAATTCTCATCGTTGTAGCTAATAATTTCCACCAGTGTAGCTAACAATTCTCATCAGTATAAACTAACAATTCCCATCAATGTAACTAACCACGCCCGAATGGTCATGTCCCAAACAGCACAACGGCATCCCCCCACAGAATCAAGGTGTCAGGTCAAGAAGCTTCTGCTGGATATGACACACATTGAGACAACCTGTTAATAGTATGACCAGAAATTCCTTTGTCTGTAACTCACAAGGCCACCGAAATAAAGGAAAACCTGCAGAGAAGAGAATTAGAGACAGCGGTGAATAATATGGGAATTTTTTGCTGTCTGAACTCAAAGTGTAGTCCATACATATGGTACTACTTGTAGTGCAATGAACTGATATTTGCGTGTGGATTAGTTTTCCCCTTTTACCGTCTTCTGAGGTACTTGTAAGTTACGTCCGCAAGGCAAGGACATGGAGAGAACTACAGGGGAGAACAAAAGATAGGGTGACTTGAGGTGGTTGGTTGATGACCTATGCCCCAATGGGATAAAGGGGGAGATGGAGAAGTCAGGGTCATTCTCCCCAGTATGATCATATCAGTTGATGATATAACATTATGTCTTCTTATTGTGTTACTTATTGCACTTGCTGCCAAAATTTGACCTCATGGTACCTGCAATGTTATTGCCAACAAGGAGTTTTCTCGTTCTATGTATAGCGCGCGCGCGCACACACACACAGAGAGAGAGAGAGAGAGAGAGAGAGAGAGAGAGAGAGAGAGAGAGAGAGAGAGAGAGAGAGAGCATATATTCAGTGACACATGTATAGTCAACTTTACCGCTATGTTCCTAAGACTATATTCCTACCCATCGGCTGACGGCCTTCATTTGGAATTGCACATAAGATTCAACACTAACAGCATAAACATATCGACAATAGTCAAGAAAGGCACATCTTGCTGATGACACCTCTCGTGCAGTCCAGTACTTGTGATATCCCTAGGGTCATGCATGGCCCACTTGTGAAGATAATAGTTTGATAATGTGTATTCTATAATCGGTTTTACAGAAAGGAAGATTGGCAAACCCCTCCGCAAACCGACACTGTGCTAGCTGTCCTGGCAGGTTATTAGGTGAAGTCTCGGTGAAGTATGGGAGTCTTCGTGGCGAAGTGGTCAAGCCGTTTAACTCGGGCTCCGAAGGTTGTGGGCTCGAATCCGGGCCGCGAACCTTCTGTTCACGAGTTAAATTTTTCGGAGACTCCTGTGGGTCGTCGCTAGAGCTACGGAGTTCGTGCTTTGTACGACGCTTTCCGCGCTGCGGAAAGAGACCGAGCCATATGGGATAAAACCCGGTGCAATGAAGTCGACTTTTAAGCGACTTTTTAGGTGAAGTCTCGGGAAGACTGAGCTTCAAATCATAAGTCCGATGTATCGGTGTTCAAGCCATCTAAGACCTGAAAGTGTTTTTTCATCTATCGGAGAGGTTGACGAAGAGATTTTTTTCTGAATCGCTACCCAGACGCCATCTTCACGGGGACTGCGTCGCGGAGATCTCATAAACCCTCTCCAAGCTAAGAAACTACGGGGTGTGCCAAACCTGCACTGGAACTTCACATCTTCTGAGAGGCATGTTAGAATGCAAACAGGTCATAATTCAGCACAGGACATAGAGATAAACGGGTTGGTAGTGTTTCCTCCAGGGGTTGTAGGTAGTTTATGGTCAACAGACTCCAATCCAACCCGCTGTTGGACAGGGGGTTCATTTAACAACTGGTGCCGAAGAAATTACAGTTATCATATGGATATAGAGTGGGCTCATGTAGCAACTGAGGCGGAAGGAATTAAAGTTGCCATCTGGATATAGAATCATCTCAGGAGATGATTACTGGGACAGAGGGAATTAAAGTGGTCCTCTGGATATAGAGTGGGTTCATCTCAGAACTTTTTGGGACAGAAGGAATTAAAGTAGCAATCTTGATATAGAGTGGGTTCATCTGAAGATCTTTTTTGGGACAGAAGGAATTAGAGTAGCAATTTGGATATACAGTGGGTTCATCTTAGGACTGGTTGGGACAGAAGGAATTAAAGTAGCAATTTGGATATAAAATTGGGTAATATAGCAAATGGTTGGAGCAGAATGGATTTATAGCTATTTGGATATAGAGTGAGTTCATCTCAGGACTGTTTGTGACAGAAGAAATTCAAGTAGCAATGTGGATATAAAATGGGTTCATCTAACAACTGGTTAGGACTGAATTAAAGTTATAATTTTCAGAGAGAGTAGGTTTGTCTAACAACTGGTTGGAACAGAAGTTGAACTATAGTCTGTCCAGAAATGAATGCCTTCATTCACGATCAATTATTTTGAAAACTCTCCGCTGCATCGTTATGAAATTTTTCCTGCCGTCTTATATTTACTCCCACCCTAGGAATATGTCTTTGATAGGTCCAAAAGCAACTTAAACCATGGAAAGCGGCGACATTTCTTTGATGTTATGGTGAAAAACTACTGATTTCTCGCTAACAAACTTGTTTTACAGTAATGTTCCGTTCCACTACGCGAGGCTTTTGTCATAAGGCCAATCCTATGTCCCACGAGAAAATTAAGTATTCAACGCTAATGTTTCCGTGTGAAGACGAAATATATTTAATAATGCGCACTTCATCTCTGACCCATAAATTATATACCTCATATAAACACATTTTGAAATCTGCTGTACAATCTCCAGAATAAAAATGTTTTTGTTGAGTGGGCATGATAAGGTTATATGCTAAATCTCATCATTTTCCCTCAGTTGGTTACTGAGATATGGAATTTTATATTGGGGCAGACAAAAGTAAACAGACTATAGTTTGTTATGTGTGGTGTAGGCAACAAACGATTGTGGAATTAAATCAGAAGTATCAATCTCGCAGTGCCCATTGACCCTCTGTAGCAGTCTCAGCACTAAGACGCCCATACAAGTAGCCTGAACAGAACCGCTGTTATCGGGTTCCTCATAGAATGAATGAACGAACTACCCACCCCCGACCCACGCCATTTGTGTATAGGTTGGATGTATCTACATAGACTGTACATTGCATAATGCTATAAATATTATGTGCATAATGCAAATGTATACTTTATACGGATAATTTATTTTGTGCTAATGTGAACTCCAGGAGTCACAATTAATCTTTGGCATGAGCCCTAATGTGTCTGACAGTTGTTTCTCATTATGTATCTCTCTCTCACTCACTCACTCTCTCTCTCTCTCTCTCTCTCTCTCTCTCTCTCTCTCTCTCTCTCTCTCTCTCTCTCTCTCTCTCTCTCTCTCGTAGTGTCGTCGACTGCCCACGAGGTTCTATTCATTGCTTTTCTGAATTTCAAGTTTAATGTGTAGCTGTTTATAATTTATCTCCACACATCCGCATATTCCGTGCGTATTGCATATATATATATATGTGTGTGTGTGTGTGTGTGTGTGTGTGTGTGTGTGTGTGTGTGTGTGTGTGTGTCTGTCTGTCTGTCTGTCTGTCTGTCTGTCTGTCTGTCTGTCTGTCTGTCTGTCTGTCTGTCTGTCTGTCTGTCTGTCTGTCTGTCTGTCTGTCTGTCTGTCTGTCTGTCTGTCTGTCTGTCTGTCTGTCTGTCTGTCTGTCTGTCTGTCTGTCTGTCTGTCTGTCTGTCTGTCTGTCCTGTCTGTCTGTCTGTCTGTCTGTCTGTCTGTCTGTCTGTCTGTCTGTCTGTCTGTCTGTCTGTCTGTCTGTCTGTCTGTCTGTCTGTCTGTCTGTCTGTCTGTCTGTCTGTCTGTCTGTCTGTCTGTCTGTCTGTCTGTCTGTCTGTCTGTCTGTCTGTCTGTCTGTCTGTCTGTCTGTCTGTCTGTCTGTCTGTCTGTCTGTCTGTCTGTCTGTCTGTCTGTCTGTCTGTCTGTCTGTCTGTCTGTCTGTCTGTCTGTCTGTCTGTCTGTCTGTCTGTCTGTCTGTCTGTCTGTCTGTCTGTCTGTCTGTCGGTCTCTCCCTCTATATAATGCTTAAAGTCCGCGTACAAAACGATCAGTTACAAGGCACGGCAAAGTCCCATGATATAAGATTGATGCGTAATGCCACATCCGCGTATGTATCATTTTCTACTGTTGATTGTTAGCGCTTGTATGTGATACTTTTCTAAATGTAATTTCAAACTATAAATTTTTAACATGTGTTATCATGAACAAAAATAGACAAGTAATTTCATCACTGGGTTTGTCTTATTTATTGTCTGTCTCCAAAGAGAGCAATGCACTCAATGTCTGGTTGTAGTTGTTATAAGAGTATGATTCACGACGATGGGTTAAACTAATACGAATAAATGTTATAATTTCAGAGAGAGACAGAGACTCCGTAGCTCCAGCAACGACCCCCGGAGTCTCTGAGACAACAACACTCGTCAACTGAATGACGGAGTCGGGAAACGAACCCACGATGTTCGGATTGCGAGGCGAGTTGAGATGAGTTGAATTGAGTTTAGTTTAGTTGAATTGCGTCGAGTTGAGCTGAGTTGAATTACGTTTAGTTGAGTTGAGCTGAATTGAGTCGAGTTGAGCTGAGTTGAATTGCGTTTAGTTGAGTTGAGCTGAATTGAGTTTAGTTGAGTTGAGTTGAATTGAGCTGAGTTGAATTGAGCTGAGTCCAGAACTGATATCATTGCACTCGGGACATTCCCATAAGCGCTCAGTCCTCATCTTCAACAGCCAGCGAAGAGTTCCAATACAAATGGTGCCCGTTGCAACCTGATTATATATCCGTCTTGCTTTACCTTCGTGTGACGACTGCCCTCTGATCACCCCTTGCTGCTGCATGCTCTCTTTACCATGATAGTATATCGGTTCTTGTGCATTATTCACGCGCTCCCAAAGGGCCTTCACCACATCTGCCTTGCCCGTATCATGCATCAAATCACTCCTTAATTACACAGCACCAGCCAATCTGTCTGCTTGTTCATTGCCAACCACATCAGAGTATCCTGGAGAAAAGATCCAGCGAATGCTCACAGCCCGTGACCTCTGAATTGATGTATGCCATTCAGCACGAAGCATGCCAGTCTTCACCATTGCCAGCATGCTGGTAGTAGCGGTGTAAAAATGAAATAGATCGATTTGTTTAGATATCTAGATTGCAGTGACATCAGATGGAAGGTCTAACACAGAGATATAGAAGAGAATCGCCATATCCAACGGCTCTTTTACTCGAATGAGCGACTTCATCAAGAACAGACATGTATATACCACGATAGGCACAAACATCCGCTGAATGAAAAGGTGTGTGTGGCCAGTTCTTCTGTATGGATGCTAATGATGGACAATAAGTAATGAAATGGTGAAGAAATTGGAGGCTGTGAAGTTGTGGTTTGCAGTAATATCGAGGCACAAACACCGAGTTGATTCACGAATCTGGTGATAGTTTGAGATGGCAAAACATGAACGCTCACGCTTTTCGCGATGACACATTATAACGATGAGTAGAATGTTGAGAATATCAAGGACTGACGATGAGATATGGACAGCAACGGTTTTACAATACCACTCATCAAAATGACAATGAAAAAAAAATTAAACGAATACAATTATCCGGTAAATCAACTGAACAGATGGGATATAGAAATTAGCATGCATATATATATATATATATATATATATATATATATATATATATATATATATATATATATATATATATATATATATATAAGAGAATGTTTGTTTGTTTGTGTGTCCTTGTTTTTTTTTTTTTCTCAGTTCCCGAACTGAGAACTATCCGATTGAGATGAAATTTTGTACAGATGTTGTTCTCATTCCCGCAGATCCAACTGATATAGTTAGTTTAAAATCAACAATTTTTCCTCAAGCACGAAAGAAAAAGGCATTGTGACCTTCAGAAACAGACGAAGAAATTTCCCGCCATCTTGCTCCAAGGGGACTCACTCTCTGATTAAACCAGAAATTAGTTATGAACAGTTATATCTACTTATAATGTTTCTTTGTGTGTGTATCCTTATTAGTGTCAGGTCTTAGTCAGATATGACTGAGCTACCGTATAACAGTAGACGGTACTACCTGCTTTCTGTTAGCGCCGAACGTTGGGCGGCGCTTACCAAACCCGACACCCCACATTGTGCCAACGGCTTCGGGCGGAAGAGCGCAATTGGGAGAGTACAAGCCTTACCCTGGTGCGAGGAAATGCAACCTAAAGACAAAATGTCATGGCAGGGCAGACCAGGCCCTAAGCCTTGGTTGGCAGCTGGTCTAGGATCGAAGCTCCGACAGGCGGACAGTTAGAGCATTGCTTTGCTGATCCGGCAGCTTCTGCAGCTTGTCTTGTTCCAGATGTAGAGGTGTTACCTTTCCTCTGGGGTGAACTAGGCAGGCCGAGAGAGGGATCATGCTGCATGGGCAACACATGATCTCTATATTTTAGCCCAGGCTTTGTGCTATGGAGAGGCAATAACTCCATCCCTGGTCTTAACCGGTCTCGGAATCAAAGCGAGAGGCAACTGTTACGGGTTATAAGTCCCTGTCAATTGGCGTAGACATGGGGCGCCACGCGTTGCCTCTGACGGTGGGAGACACCTACAGGTGTCACTGATCAGCTACCGCCCGCCTCAAGCTGGGCAGCCCCCGGCCAATTGGGTGCTGATCCGCCACAGCCTGCCTGCTTCAATGGGTGCTTGGGGCTAGGACAAAATCTGAATCGCAGGCTGTAAAACCAATGCACCAGGTACTAATAAAAAGAAAAATAGAAACCTCAAGCTACGGCTTGCAACCTGGAACGTGAGAACCATGTGTCCAGGATTTTCCACTGACTTGACCAATATTGACGATGTGAGAAAAACGGCTGTGATTGATGCCGAACTCAATCGTCTTAACATTGATATTGCTGGCCTGCAGGAGACTCGCCTCGCTGAGGAAGGGTCACTCAGGGAAAACAATTACACCTTTTTTTTGGAAGGGTAGAGGGCAGGCAGAAAAAAGGCAACACGGTGTGGGCTTTGCAGTGAAGAATTCGCTACTAGGAATGATTGAAATTCCAGCAGGAGGAAATGAAAGACTATTATCCCTGCGCTTGGCAACCTCTTGTGGTTTTGCCACCATTATTACTGCATATGCACCGACACTCGATTCCTCTGATGATGTGAAGGATTCGTTCTATGAGGAGTTAGACTCTGTGATCAAGGCAGTTCCAAAATCTGACTACATTTATATGCTCGGTGATTTCAATGCTCGTGTGGGCAAGGACTCGAGTTCATGGCCAGTGTGCCTTGGAAAATACAACATCGGTAGCATGAATGAAAATGGGCAAAGGCTGCTGGAGCATTGCACCAGAAATGACCTATGAATTACAAACTCCTATTTTAAAACAAAAGAGCTGCATAAGGTCACATGGAAACATCTAAGATCCGGCCATTGGCACCAGCTGGACTTCATCATTACACAGAGACAACATCCGAACCATATATCATTGACTCGAAGTTACCACAGTGTTGACTGTGATGCGGATCATTCTTTGGTTGTTGCAAGGGTTAGACTGAGACCAAAGAGAATATACACAGCTAAACATAAATCTAGCCCCAGGATTAATATTATTAACACTCACGATCCTGAAAAGTGCTTTCAGTTTCAACAGCAACTTGAAGACGCTTTCACTGATACACCACAAAATTGTACAGTAAGTGAAAAGTGGGGTCAACTTAAGGAAACTCTTTATAAAACTGCCGTAGGGGTTTACGGCACTGTGGATCATAAGAGGCAGGACTGGTTTGCGGCAAACAGCCAGACTCTGCAGCCCTTGATTGATAAGAAAAAGATAGCTCACTTAAGAAACAAGGAAAGACCAACGCGTAACACTCTGAGTGAGCTAAAGCAAGCTAGGAAGGATGTGCAAAAGGCTGCCAGACAGTGTGCAAATGATTATTGGATCAAGTTATGTGAGTCCATTCAAATCGCAAGTGATAAGGGAAACATCAGAAGCATGTTTGAAGGAATAAAGAAAGCCTGTGGTCCAATGATCAAAAGAAGTACACCATTGAAATCCTTGCCTGGAGAAATCATAACTGATAAGAAACAGCAGATGGACAGAGGGGTAGAGCACTATTTGGAGCTTTACTCAAGTGAGACCAAACTAGCGGATGATGCCCTCAACGCCATAGAGGCTCTACCAACTCTTGACCACCTGGACTACACTTCCCACCATAACAGAAGTTAAGTGTGCTATAAATGAACTTGCATCTGGCAAGGCTCCAGGTAAGGATGGGATTCCAATAGAGGTTATCAGGAGTGGGCAAGACACACTCACTCTACAGATCCACCAGCTAATAGAGCTATGCTGGCGAGAAGGACAAGTCCCACAAGGATTTCAAAGATTCAAGCATCATAACACTGTACAAGAACAAGGGCGATCGGAGCGACTGCAACAACTATAGGGGTATCTCACTTCTGTGTATTGTTGGAAAAGTATTTACCAGAATTGTTCTGCTCAGACTTCAAGTCCTAGGAGATTAAGTCTACCCCGAATCACAGTGTGGCTTTCGACAGAACCGGTCTACTATTAATATGATATTCTCATCGCGACAAATGCAAGAAAAATGCCGAGAACAGAATCAACCACTGTTTATTGCCTTCATCGACCTCACAAAGGCGTTTGATTTGGTCAGTCGTGAGGGTCTGTTCAAGGCACTAAAGAAGATTAGCTGCCCACCAACTCTTCTGTCCATTGTGGAATCAAGTTTGATGGTGCAACTTCAGAAGAGTTTGAAATCAAGAGTGCATTTAAGCAAGGTTGTGTACTAGCTTCCACCCTCTTTGGAATATACTTTTCACTTCTGCTGAAATATGCCTTTCGTGATCAGGATGGTGGTATATACATTCACTCACGCTCAGATGGCGGCCTCTACAATGCTCAGAGATTGAAGGCCAAGACCAAAATTAGGAGGGTACTGATCAGAGAGTTGCTTTTTGCAGATGATGCTGCAGTTACGACCCACTCTGAGGAAGAATTACAATGTCTACTATCTGCATTTTCCAATGCCTGTTCTGAATTTGGTTTAACAATTAGCAAAAAGAAGACACAGATCATGTCACAAGGTGCACATGGGGTACCATCAATCTTTATTGACGACGCCGAACTAGAGATGGTAGACCGTTTTATATATCTAGAATCAGTGGTAAATAGCAAATTATCCCCAGATAAGGAAATCAACATCCGGATTGGTAAGGCAGCAACAACAATGAACAGATTAAGAAAAAGAGTCTGGGAGAACAGGAAGCTTACTGCCAAAACAAAAGTCCTTGTCTATCAAGCCTGTGTCCTTAGTACTCTTCTTTATGGCAGTGAAACCTGGACAACTTACTCACACCAAGAGAAACGTTTAAACAGCTTTCATATGCTTCTTGGTATTAAGTGGCAAGATAAAATCACAAATACTGAAGTATTGGAAACATCAGGTTGTGTGACGGTTTATTCAATGCTCAGTCTTCGTAGACTTAGATGGATAGGACATCTTAGGAGGATGGATGATGGTAGAATGCGAAAGGACATCTTTTTTGGTGACTTACAGATGGGTAAGAGATCTCAGGGTCGGCCTCTACTACGATATAAAGAAGTGTGTAAACGAGACATGATTGATACAGGCATTGATAATGCACATTGGGAGCAAGTAGTCGCTAAACATGTTGCCTTATCAGTCACATTCGCTACCGCCATGGGTAAAAGTTATTATGCCTTTTTGAAGCACACACTATCGTCTGTCAAGGCGGCAAGGTGCCAATGTGTTCCTGAACGGTTCATTCGATTGAGATGAAATTGTGTACGGATGTTGTTCTCACTCCCGCGGATCCAACTGAAATAGTTAGTTAGTTTAAAATCAATTTTTAATTTTGACACGAAAGAAAAAGGCATTACAAGCTTCAGAAACAGACGTGCAACAGGAACAGGAACAGGAGCATCAGAAACAGACGAGCAACGGGAACGGGAGCATCAGAAACAGACGAGCAACGGGAACGGGAGCATCAGAAACAGACGAGCAACGGGAACGGGAGCATCAGAAACAGGCGAGCAACGGGAGCATCAGAAACAGACGAGCAACGGGAACGGGAACTGGAGCACCAGAAACAGACGATATTAAACTGTATACGAGATATTAGTTTTGTACAAATCCATGATAAAAGATGCATATCTAACATTGGTGTTGGCGCTTCAGTAAGATGTGGTCGAATGCCTGTTGTTTATAATACAAAACAAGGCCCGTTGTCTATTGTAGTGAGTGGCACCTTTCTGTCTTGACAGACGAAAGTATGTGGATTGGAATTTGGCCAAAATCCTATCGCACAATGCCTGGGCATGGATTCTGAGAACATGTGTTGCCCATGCAGCATGTTCCCTCTCTCGGCCTTGCCTTGTTTACTCCAGAGGAAAGGATAACCAGTACGACTGGAACAATACAGGCTGCAGACACTGGCGGCTCAGCGTCAAACCTCTAAGAGCCAAAGGTGAGTCTCACCTCCAAGAGCAGAAGGTGAGTGGTGGCAAGACCCTCACAACCGTGGGACTTTGCTTAGAGGCGTTCAGCCATATCCCGCAGCAGAGGGCCTTAAAGCAAGTGTCTGGACCTGTATGAGCGCGTATACTTCTCAATCGTAAGCGTCCGGACCAATGTAAGCGTGTACTACCGTCAGACTCCCTGCCTGACTCTGCGGATCCCGCGACCAGCGAGAACAGGCCCGCCAGAGATATTGCTTGTCTTTTGCAGGCAAATCTCCCTACCTGACACTGTGTGGATCCAGCAGCCAGCGAGAATAGGCCCCCCGGAGATATTGTTCGTCTGTTGCAACCAAATCTCCATGACGACTGAATAAGTAAAGAAACGATAAAAGTCGTGGTATTTCAGTTGCGCTTGCACTCCCACCTATGCTACACCCTTCATGTGTCTTCACAAAGTCGGACTAGAGTCAAGCTCAATAGGGTCTTCTTTCCCCACATACATCTTGAAAACCGCCACATCGCTGTTTAAATTTCCCCGCACTACCCTCCAGTTAGCAACAGCACCAACAACAACCACCATCAGAATTAAATTCAAATATTTTTTAAAAATGAAGAAATTAAGGCCTATAGTTTAAGAAGAAAGATGAAATTTATATCATCTTTGAAAAAAGGAGCGCTGATTTGAAAAGGGAACGGCACTATTCTAATTATAGCTGAAAAGGAGCTCAGCCATTGGTCGTGACTCAGCATGAGAGCCCAGTCGAGGAAGGGCAGGAATAAACAACAACTGAGAGGCTTTAAAATGGAGTTAAGACCGGCAGACGGTCAGTGTGAGTAAAATGAAAATCCTTCAGCAATCACTCAACAGGAGAAGGGCCATTGGAACTGACGGCCGGGTGTCCTCTACTCAAAATCCATCTGAAGTTTACTTAGTTAGTCGACAGATCATCCTCATTGCACATCGAACCATTCAGTCCACAGTCCAACTTCATCTGAAGTTTACCCAACTCTAATAGAGGAAGAGAGAGAAGTGCCAGCCTACTAAGCAGCCAGCAAACTAGGAAAGCCAAAAACCTAGTCTGGAGCCTGAACCCTGATGACGTTATGCTTGAAGAAGACATTCAACTATGTTGATGGGAGCTCCTGACTGGAGTGATGATGAATCCTCTTTTTGAAAGAACTTCCAGGCAAAAGGTCATCTAACCACAAAAACCAGATAAACCTGTATCACCTTGAGGAAATCAGGGGAATTTTAGCTTGTACCTGGAATTGGAGAGACAACTCAACTATCAACATACCTGATCCAGAATAACACTCACACAGTGGACCAACTGTTTTTAATTTTACAGAACTCTTTGTACAAGTGGGTTCGAAAATCCCTGGAGTGGAGAAGCTCGATTTCATGATCAAGACTCATTATTATTATAACTCCACTGATAGATGTATAGTATTTGTTCATAGGGGGAATTGGGGTTTATGTTTGTGGTTATTTTAAAACCAAATGAGTGATTGTGAGATTAATTAGTATACTTAATACCGTTGGAATGGATGATAATTTTCGGATTAAAATGGCCAAACCCCAACACCAGATTGTTGATTAATAAAATGTTACAGATATGTCATTTACACTCTTCAGCGTTACAAGAATTTCTTGAGTGTTTACGTCATCATTGTTAATTAATATACCCTAGATATTAATTATTTAGTTGAGAGCAGAGGGGCAAGGAAACTCCACAAGAATATTATTATTCAAGGAAATCTATTCCTTGTTCACCTTGGGGACTTCCTTGGCTCTCCTGGACTCTAATTTTGGACTCAAGCAATTGAGCCATTGAAAGCTATTAAAATTATAACAAGCAGGATCACATTGGGAGAGAGGAACTCTAGCTTTCCTCTGCCTCTTTGAGATTTTCCCAAAACATCCGACATCTATTATAACCCCAGATCATTGACAGTGGCAAAACATAAGACACTGAAGAACACAGAAGTGTTGGCAGCCTTCATGTGCCGTCTCTGTTCATTGTATATTCCTTTGTGCTGCTTTATATTGTCTTCAAAATGCAAGAATTCAGTACGGGCGACAGACGAGGCGGAAGAGAAAGGCCTGCAAGTGACAAAACAAAAGAAGACAGGTGATGGTTTAAAATATTGTTCTTCCACTTCATGCCGTTTTTACGCTCCTCTGTTCATTTCAATATATCTTTTTCAATCGTTCATATAAGAAATAACTAGCCAAGCCTGATATACAGAAGAGAAGCATGAACAATTAGCAAGTCAATGAGGAATTATGTAGGAAGCGGGAGAGATGTGGTTTTATAAAAGAATGATAGAACACCGTGAATGGATACAAAGACTAATGGAGATGTCTTGAAAAAATGTTAACTCACAAAAAGAGAACTGGTTATTAGCATAGGAATAAGATTTATTTATTTGGTTGTTTCGGGATTTGAGGTTTGAAGATTGAACACAACCCACTACTGGCACCTACTGATCGTATTCCGGTACGGACCTTGGGCCTTGTCCCTTGTTCCAATCTGACGTGGACAAGGTCCAAGGTTCATACCAGAATACGATCAGCAGTCCACATTCTCTAAGCATGAAATGAGCTGGACAGTCTGACATCATGGCATGGAGGAACATCGGTATCAGATTTGACTGGCAGTACAGAAGACTGGAAAGACGTTATCACTAACGCCACATGCCATGGATTGTAAGAAGAAGTGTTCATCACCAAATTGTGCTCTGGGAAATGGCAGAGGCGCTCATACATCTCCACAGATCTTGGTTCTCAGTGTTCTGGATCTGATCTTTTGAGGTTAATCCCCCATGCCACCGTCCCAGACCATCATTTCCCTCGATCTGCTACCGATGATAATTTCAGATGTTCTCTGATACTTTTTGTTGCATCACATGACCACAGAACAACGTTTTTCTCCTTCTTATACACTGGAGATTCAAATGAAAACGTGTGTGTGTGTGTGAATATATTCTGAAAAAGTAAAGAATAAATGTTCAATGCAAGTCCTCCAGTTGTGAAGTCTATCATAGAAGTCGTGCCGTTTTGAAACTTCCTATTCCACACAAACACTTGCTGGACTGACAGGCATGCATCACCATACTGGACCTTTATTCGACAATGAATTTCTATAAGTTTCACATCATCATGGATTAAAACACAGATAATAAAAAGCTGCTTCTCTTTAGTACATGTCAAAAGTGGGACGGTCATTTTTAAACTTTCCGTATGACTTTACCATGTTCGTCTGTATCGTGATATCACTTGCTCAATGCTCTTTACATCCTTAATAATATTGACAGACTACAATACATTGACATTGTTATTGTAATTTCTATCACACTTTTAAGGTTGCCATTTGAAGCCCCCTTGCAGTTGTATATAATGTTCTATGTTCATTAGCCTTTTCCCATCATTTTATGTTAGAAGGTATTCACAATATATATATATATATATATATATATATATCAGAAATCTTCGTTGCCTCCAAGCACACCCTAATCTGTTCTTCGCGTTCCACGATTCACTGTCACACTGTAAAACAAGTTTTATATAAAATTTAAGACCTCTCTTTCCGGCATTCAATGATTGAAGTAACTGAAAATAGCTTGTCATTTTCTGAAATGCATTTCTCATACTCCTCAATATTTTAGAGGTGTGGATGCAAGACAGCATACTGTGATGTATGTCAAGGATCTTCTCTATGCTGATCACATCAGATCGGATGTGTTATGCCTGACATGTAGAGAAAAATCATCATTCCTATGGTTTTTCAAGATGTTTATCTGTCATGCCGGCTCCATGGTGAAGGGTTTATGCATACCGAGTTTGAAACACAGCTGCAGGCAATTTGGCAGCAGACTGCCTTGCGTTGGGTTTTTATAAAATGGTATGGGTCCCGATAATTCAGAAAGCAATGGCAAACTACTGAACATAAACTTGCCAAGAGATCACACTCAAAAAATGCTGAGGTTGACTGCGACGTCCTGTAAAGGATATGACACAAACTTTTTTTTCTTTAATCTGTCACAGAATATTCAAGCAATTTGTATAGACTATTTTAAACCTTAAGTTTCTGTTTAAAATGTCCCTATTTTTAAAACATGCTTTTTTTTAACAAGAAAGATTCAATCAAACTCAACAAATCCTTGCTTTGAATGTTAAGATGGTAGTTTTGCTTATAAATTCAAATAACAATACAATCTGTAATCAACAATGATTAAAGTCTATAATCAAGTCAGAAGGTATAATTAAATATAACGGTCATGATCATTAAAACATTGTATATTGTTGACTTGTACAGTTTTATTGGTATTGAACAAGTTTTCATGGGTAAGAATGAGATATAACACAGGACAAAGGAACACAACAGGAAAAACACACACTGCATTTCAACTAGGTAAAAAATGCATAAGTAACATACAGACACAAATGATAAGGCTGTTGGATCTAGGTAAGTGTAGGTTATTTGATGTGCACTTTCTTGTCAGCACCTGGCTTGGTCTGTGCCTTCTTCTTCATCATCTGTATCCTCTTGTTGGCAGTCACCAACGACAAGTTTGCCACCGCTTGCTTGTTGCTGGTGCTGTTGCTGACTTTAGATGGAGAAGGGCAGTCTGGTGAGGTTGCTGTTGTCGGTGTGCTAACATGTGGGGGAGAATTCTTTGCAGGAGTGACATCTGACTTACTCTGCTCATAATTTGATGGAGATTTCCCAGATTCTGGTGTTTTTTCCGATTTTAAAACACCATCAGTCTTCTTCTCCTCTTTCTCCGATGGTAATGACTTCAAAGTTGCATCACTACCTTTCTTGTCATCAACTTTGGTACTCAATTTCTTCTCTTCCACTTTAGGCTTTGATGGAATGTCAGATTTATTACTGCCGCTGCTGCCAGACTTTGAAGAACTATCAGATTTATAACCACCACTGCTGGACTTGGACTCGACTTTCGATGAAGATTTCACCCCATCTACTTTCGGTTCACTTTTGCGAGAAGTGGTACCACTCTTTGATTCTCCTTTTGATTTATGCAAATTAGCTGCCAGTCCAGCCAGCCCTACCATTGGCTTGACGGTTGTGCTGGTGAGGGCTGTGGTGTCTGCTGGTGTAACTATCGTCTGTTTCAATAAAAAAGAACATGTATTGATCAGTAATTAAACATTCAAAAATACAATACAGTAATCTCATTTACATATCACTAAGGTATTAGAATATATATATTCAGTAACTGAATGGCACACAGGTAATCACAGAGTTCAGTGTCTAGCATGTTTGTCTGCAGACCCATCATGGGGATGACTTTTTCCCACTGGTCTGGACTTCCAGCCAAACATTATACCAGAATATGTTCTGGGAAGTAAGAGCGGCCAGCATGACACTGATCACATGACCAATCAATTGCCAGTTGGTCTGCACAAATATGGGGCTGGCACCATATAGTTAGTTAGTTAGTTAGTTAGTTAGTTAGTTAGTCAGTCAGTGTTAGTTAGCCAGTCCGTCAGACAGTTAGTTAGTTAGTTAGTTAATTAGTCAGTCAGTTAGTGTTAGTTAGCCAGTCCATCAGACAGTTAGTTAGTTAGTTAGTTAGTCAGTCAGTCAGTCAGTTAGTTAGTGTTAGTTAGCCAGTCCGTCAGACAGTTAGTTAGTTAGTCAGTTAGTGTTAGTTAGCCAGTTCGTCAGACAGTTAGTTAGTCAGTCAGTCAGTTAGTGTTAGTTAGCCAGTCCGTCAGACAGTTGGTTAGTTAGTTAGTTAATTAGTCAGTTAGTTAATTAGTCAGTCAGTTAGTGTTAGTTAGCCAGTCCGTCAGTTAGTTAGTTAGTTAGTTAGTTAGTCAGTCAGTCAGTTAGTTAGTGTTAGTTAGCCAGTCTGTCAGACAGTTAGTTAGTTAGTCAGTTAGTGTGTGTTAGCCAGTTCGTCAGACAGTTAGTTAGTCAGTCAGTCAGTCAGTTAGTGTTAGTTAGCCAGTCTGTCAGACAGTTAGTTAGTTAGTTAGTTAGTTAGTTAGTTAGTCAGTTAGTGTTAGTTAGCCAGTCTGTCAGACAGTTAGTTAGTTAGTTAGTTAGTTAGTTTGTTGGGGGGTACGGGGTGTCAGGCATTGGTAGCACCTTTGGTAAGGATGGCTCTCATGTCCTTTCAGGACCCATCCCCCACTGGTCCAAGTCTGACACCCAGCTCGTGCCTGTGGCTCCTAGTAGCTGTCAGCATGCGACAGCGGTCACCCCCCGGGCAACAGCTGTGAGAGGCTGGCTAAACCAGGCATGGGTACCCGATTTGGTGTCAAACCAAGAGGTAAACTAGGGTATGCCTACCCAACATGTGAAGACAGGATTCGGCAGACTGCGCGGAAGAAATCATTCCTGATTCAACGGGCAAGACGGCGTTTACCTGCAAAGCGTTGTGGAACGTAATGAGCACGGCAAGGCACGTAGAGCGCCCTGGTCATCCACTGCACCTGTATTCGTCTCCAATCGTCTCGACTTGTCTTGCCACTGGACTCAGATGGACTCAGGCGAGAGAGTGAGGTCGACGAATTGCGCAACTCTTCCTCACTTTAATCCAAGTCATCGCGCAAGTCATTCTTCATCCAACGTCACATATCACCTTCAAGCCCTGTGGCGATGGGCGAGCGGCAAAGCGGCAGGCGTGGGTACGCTGGCAGCCGTAGTCGCAGACCTGCACACAGGCGGCTCAGGCCATATGGTCGTCTTCTACTGACCGGAGCAGCAGTGGGATTCGGCAGCCCCCTGAGCGACTGAGCAGCCCTCTATAGGAACACACTGCTCACCTCCATAGCATGAGGAAGGGGCTAGAAAAGGTGCCCTAAACATTGTCTGCTTCATCACTACCTAACCAGCTAGCCGCGGTTGGTGGGTACCCTAACTGCGGTCGACATACAAAGAAAGATAAAACAAGCAAAGCTAAAAGAGTAAACCATATTCCCTTAACAATTGGAACTTGGAATGTACGCACCCTACTTGACAGAGACGGCACGTCGGGTCCAGAGAGACGAACAGCACTGATTGGGAGAGAGCTGGGCAGGTACAACATCGACATTGCAGCCTTGAGCGAGACACGACTTGCAGAAGAAGGCCAAATCTGTGAAATTGGTGCCGGCTACACATTTTTCTGGAGTGGAAGGTAAAGCGAGGAAAGACGCCAATCCGGTGTGGGATTTGCCATTAAGTCGGCCCTGGTCGGCAAATTAGCTGGATTTCCAAAGGCTATAAACGACAGGCTCATGACCATGAAGTTGCCTCTGCTGAATGGAAGGAAGCACGCAACCATTGTGAGTGTCTACGCACCAACTATGACCAACGAAGATGATGTCAAGAACAAGTTCTATGAGGACCTGCACAATGTATTAACATCTGTTCCCAAAGGAGACAAACTTATACTCCTTGGGGATTTCAATGCCAGAGTAGGCACGGACACCACCTCTTGGAGTGGCATTATTGGAAAGCATGGAGTCGGAAATTGTAACAGCAATGGACTCCGCCTCCTTCAGACATGTGCCGAACATGATCTCCTGATTACGAACACAATTTTCCGTCTCCCCATGAGAAATAGGACATCGTGGATGCACCCTCGCTCGAAACACTGGCACCTCATTGACTATGTCATCGTCAGGAGGAGTGACAGACAAGACGTTCGAGTGACAAAATCCATGTGTGGTGCCGAATGTTGGACAGACCATCGTCTCATTATCTCGAAAATGAACATCCACATCAGGCCACCACGGCGTCCTCAAGGGGCGAAAATGCAAACAAAGCTAAATGTCACCCGCCTAAACAGCAAGAAAATGCAGCAGTCGTTTGAAAATATGCTGGAAGACCGCCTCAAGCCCAATGCTGAACCTAAACAGGATACAGAAACAGAATGGAGAGCCCTAAAGGACACAATTTACAACACTGCTATGGAAATCCTGGGTCCAGCCCCCCGAAAGCATAAAGACTGGTTTGATGAAAATTCCGAAGACATCAACCAATTGCTGGCCGAGAAACATCTTCTCCTCAAGGCACATTTGAATGACCCAAAGTCAACATCAAAAAAAGATGCTTTCAAGAACATTCAGAGAGTAGTGCAGCAGAAACTTCGGCACATGCGGGACTCCTGGCTGAGCAGCAAAGCTGATGAAATTCAGGGCTTTTGCTGACAGACATGATATGAAAAACTTCTACGACTCACTGAAAGCGGTCTATGGTCCTTCATCACCAGGCATAGTTCCCCTCCTCAGTGCAGATGGGGGAACATTGGTCACCGATAAGAAAGAAATCCTCCAACGCTGGGCAGAGCATTTCAGCAAAATCTTAAATGCAACTTCCTTCTTCGATGATGAAACCATCAACTGCCTTCCTCAAGTTCCCACCAATGAGACACTTGATGACCTGCCAACCATAGTGGAAATAAACAAAGCCATCCAGCAACTCTCCAGCGGCAAGGCACCTGGTCCTGACTCCATCCCAGCAGAGATATACAAGGCAGGTGGGCCGGTCCTAACAGAGCAGCTTCACCAAGTCTTCACAAACATATGGATGAACGAGACCATGCCACAAGATTTCAAGGACGCGTCAATAGTCCACCTTTACAAACGTAAAGGAAACCGCCAATCCTGTGACAACCACCGAGGCATCTCCTTGCTTTCAATTGCAGGGAAGATACTCGCCAGAATTCTTCTCAATCGCCTCACAGCCCATCTCGATCAAGGTCTTCTTCCTGAGAGTCAATGTGGCTTCAGAAAAGAACGTGGAACTGTTGACATGATTTTCGCTGCAAGGCAGCTGCAAGAGAAATGTCAGGAACAGAACTGCGAAATGTTCTCCACTTTCATTGACCTTACCAAGGCTTTTGATACAGTCAGCAGAGAAGGACTGTGGAAGATTATGGCAAAATATGGCTGTCCACGAAAGTTTGTCCAAATAGTGCGGCTATTTCATGACGGCATGCAGGCAAGAGTACAGGAAAATGGTGAACTGTCTGAACCCTTTCCTGTCACCAATGGAGTGAAGCAAGGATGTGTCCTGGCACCAACACTGTTCAGCCTCATGTTTTCAGCCATGTTGATGAATGCCTTCGAGAACGACGACATTGGAATAGACATCAACTACCGTATGGATGGAAAGTTATTCAATCTCAGAAGGCTGAAAGCTAAAACCAAAATTAACAGCGGCACCGTCAGAGAGCTCCTGTTTGCTGATGATTGCGCTCTATACGCCAACTCAGAGGCGGACATGCAACATAATGTTTCAGCTTTCTCACATGCCTGTGCCAACTTTGGGCTCAATATCAACTTGGAGAAGACTGTAGTTATGTACCAGCCAGCTCCAGGGAATAATCACACTGTGCCGAATATCAAAATGAATGATCATAGACTAAGTGTTGTGGACAAATTCACCTATCTTGGCAGCACCGTGTCACAAGCTGCCACAATCGATGACGAAGTGAATGCAAGAATCTCCAAGGCCAGTGCAGCCTTTGGCAGACTGTACAAGAATGTATGGGACAGAACTGGAATAAGCCTGCAAACAAAGCTAAAAGTCTACAAAGCAGTTGTATTATCCACACTGCTATATGCTTGTGAAACCTGGACTGTTTATCAGCGACACGCTAGGAAATTAAACCACTTCCACACAGTCTGCCTAAGGAAGCTACTGAAGATTAAATGGCAAGACAAGATTCCAGACACTGAAGTCCTAGATAGAGCATCCATGCCCAGTATCCACACTCTACTGATGAAGAATCAGATTCGCTGGGCTGGTCACTTGACTCGCATGCCAGATCACAGGCTCCCTAAACGAATTTTTTTACAGCGAACTGCGTTGTGGTAAACGCTCCCAAGGTGGCCAGAGGAAACGTTTTAAAGACACTCTGAAAATTTCACTGAATGCTTTTGGAATTCATCATGACACCTGGGAGGCTGCAGCCAGAGACCGAAATTCGTGGCGTGCATCATTGCGCAAAGGTGCAGTCATATGTGAGGCAACCAGGACTGCAAGAGCTGTGAAGAAAAGGCAGGACAGAAAAACCACTGCAGGAAATCCTCCTCCAGAGACGTCAAGCATTCTTTGCCCACATTGTCAAAGAACATTTTGAGCCAAAATAGGCCTTATCAGCCATCTTAGAACCCACGGCTCCACACCTTCAACCCCACTGGATGAAATGAATGGTCATCATCATTCTTGATGGACAAACAACAAAAAATAGTTAGTTTGTTAGTTAGTCAGTCAGTTAGTGTTAGCCAGTCCGTCAGACAGTTAGTTAGTTTGTTAGTTAGTCAGTCAGTTAGTGTTAGCCAGTCCGTCAGACAGTTAGTTAGTTAGTTAGTCAGTCAGTCAGTGTTAGTTAGCCAGTCTGTCAGACAGTTAGTTAGTTAGACAGTCAGTCAGTTAGTGTTAGTTAGCCAGTCCGTCAGACAGTTAGTTAGTTAGTTAGTCAGTCAGTCAGTTAGTGTTAGTTAGCCAGTCTGTCAGACAGTTATTTAGTTAGTTAGTCAGTCAGTCAGTTAGTGTTAGTTAGCCAGTCTGTCAGACAGTTAGTTAGTTAGACAGTCTGTCAGTCAGTCAATTAGTGTTAGTTAGCCAGTCCGTCAGACAGTTAGTTAGTTAGTTAGTCAGTCAGTTATTGTTAGTTAGTTAGTTAGTCAGTCAGTCAGTCAGTCAGTTAGTTAGCTAGTTAGTGTTAGTCAGTCAGTCAGTTAGTTAGTTAGTTAGTCAGTCAGTCAGTTAATTAGTGTTAGTTAGTCAGTCAGTCAGACAGACAGACAGTTAGTGATGGCAGACAAGACATGGTATGGCTGCCTTTAGTTTCCCAAATAAATGTTTTGTACCCATTCTATGGCCGGTCTCTCTGGCCGAGGGGTTACAACACTTTCTTCGTAATCCCGTTTATCACGCAGTCTCTCGTAGCTGGCGAGAACTAGGAGCGGTTCGTCCCCCGCTGGTGACTTGCGAGATACTGAGCCTGCCGCTCAGAAAGCAATGGTAAACTACTGAGCGTAATCTTGCCAAGAAATCAACAGACAGCTGAAAGATGCTGCTGTTGACAGCGATGTCCTGTAAAGGATATGCAAAACATTTAAAGGACCCATTCTATGACATTGGATTAATCCCAAAACGATCATCAGCATCACCTAGCAAGTCCTATGCAGACAGCCACTATCAACACACCCCGCCATAAAGATTCTTGATCCTTCATCAGTTCTCCTGCCTCCTCGATGCTATTTCCCCTTTCCTGGTATTTTGTATGTGCTGCTACCGCATCTTGCATTTCTCAACACCAAACTTTTCTTGTCTGTTTCTCTCCCTATTTTGTCCCATAAATTGTTTACATTCTTCTTAGTACTTATATTCAAAGGTGCATAAGTGCGTTTCAGCTGATTTGTGAAGTGTCCCAGTTTCACACCATTTGCTGTAACAGCAAGTGTGCATGCTCTCAATTCTATGACTTCTGTTATTCCAACAAAACGCCCTAAAGTTGGCATCAAAAGGACAATTTGCATGTTCTCATCTTATAGTCCATGCCATGTGGCATTGGTAATCATGTATGTCCACAGCCCCGTCTCACATATTTCCTTCCTATAAATTCTGATGCGCATATTTCATCATGTAAAAATGTCAAGATGTCTAGCATCTACTCTTGACTTTCTTCTCCTCTTTCCTTGGCCATGGTGTACTCCAGTTCTCCTCCTCTCAGATGTCCCAAGCATGTGCATTTATCTACTTCTGTAGCAATTAAACAGTTCTTTATGCCAGTTGACTTCTTTGAAGAATTGTCTTCATTAATTTTGTATCTGTCTGTGTTCTCTGAATTCTTCGAATAAAATTGCAAGCCCTTAAGCAATTTGCCATTTGCCATACACCTGGATCAGGCTATGGATTATGAAGTACAAGTGACTTAGAGTCTTGCACAGTCCTATGACAAGACGTGAACGGCGAGAGGATTGTAAGACACACTTTGCACGGCATTAGTTACCAAAGGAATGAAAAGTGTGCAAGAAGTTTTGGCGCAAGCACAAAACGTCACCGTAGATCAGTTAGACTTGAGCTGGCGTCCACGTCGGACATGGTTTCTTGTCACTAGAGCACGGCTAATACTACGCCGCTCTTTTAGAATAGGATGTGTATGTTGTCAGGTATATTTGGAACTTTTCTGTGGAGCGACTGCTTTTGTTATCGACATGTCAAAATCAACGTCGTATTAAAGTAGACTGTGGGAAAACTATCCAGTGTCGTGTTGTGCAGGTTTGGTTACAGTGGCTGTCTTTGGCTTTCGCTCAACGGTCATTAGGAGTCGAAACAGAGATGTCGGTGACAATCAAGGAGGACCAGACCATCTATTACGTCTGCTCCTTGGCACCATTGATCAGCTATTTCCCATGATTCACTCCCATACAACAGGATTGGCAGTATATAGCTCTCTCACCTTCACTGAAAAAGGTATAGTGCATCAAATTTTCATGTCAACATTGAATAAGTCAGTTTAAGAAAACGCTCCAGAGGAAAATAGCATTACCTCTAGACGATTTCTAATCAAATAATTGACTGGCACCTTGACGTCTTGACAGACAATAGTTTATAAAATGAAGTTATACCTTTCCATAGCACAAAGCCTGGGCTGAATAAAATAATTACACTGCTGAAAAAGTAAGTATTTTGAAATTTCCAATAACAATTGTGTAATGAACACAAACCTTTGGATCAATCCTTCTGAATGCCTGACTAACATTTTTAGAGCTTGTATCTGATTTTGTTGACTTGTTTGGGACAGCAGGCGGCTCTTTTCCTGAACTTATTGTTGGTGTGGGTGGTTTGAGCTTGGCTGGCTTCTGGGTCATCTGAAACAGTGAAGATACAAACAAAATTAATTAATAATACATGTTCACGTTGTGTTAAAGATTTCATTCCCTAACTGTCTGGATAGAGCAAGGAAAATGTAAACTATTTTTTAAATGCTGACACACAAAGAAGGCTGCAACCATAGCAATAATCCTTATTTCATGGCCCTAGTTGGACATCATAATTACCTATCTATATTTTTAATGAAACTGTGATGCAACAATTTCCCTCCACCAATTCCTCGCTGCTTGTTTTCTGTGGTTTTACAGTACCTATTTCTCTGGCTAACAAATGTTATGCTCATAACCAAAATTAGTAAGCTACTTATATAAAACTTATAAGGAGGCAGAATTCACTAACTTAGTTTTGGGCAAAATTTTGTCTGGTGTTACTACAGCGAATCAGATAGTTCATGCAATATGTAGCGTCATAGAATACACAATCCTCACAGAATATGCAGTGTTCAAAGAACACACAATCCTCACTGAATATATAGTGTCAAAGAACACACAATCCTCACAGAATATGCAGTGTCATAGAATACACAATCCTCACAGAATATGACAGTGTCATAGAATAAACAATCCTCACAGAATATATAGTGTCATAGAATACACAATCCTCACAGAATATATAGTGTCATAGAATACAATCCTCACAGAATATACAGTGTCATAGAATACAATCCTCACAGGATATACAGTGTCATAGAAATACAATCCTCACAGAATATACAAGTGTCATAGAATACAATCCTCATAAGATATACAGTGTCATAGAATACACAATCCTCACAGAATATATAGTGTCATAGAATACACAATCCTCACAGAATAGTATAGTGTCATAGAGTACACAATCCTCACAGAATATATAGAATACCTCACAGAATGTACAGTGTCATAGAATACAATCCTCACAGAATATACAGTGTCATAGAATACAATCCTCACAGGATATACAGTGTCATAGAATACACAATCCTCACAGAATATATAGTGTCATAGAATACACAATCCTCACAGAATATGCAGTGTCATAGAATACAATCCTCGCAGAATATATAGAATACCTCATAGAATACCTCACAGAATATACAGTGTCATAGAATACAATCCTCGCAGAATATATAGAATACCTTATAGAATATACAGTGTCATAGAATACACAATCCTCATAGAATATACAGTGTCATAGAATACAATCCTCATAGAATATACAGTGTCATAGAATACAATCCTCACAGAATATGCAGTGTCATAGAATACAATCCTCATAGAATATAGTGTCATAGAATACATAATCCTCATAGAATATACAGTGTCATAGAATACAATCCTCATAGAATATACAGTGTCATAGAATACATAATCCTCACAGAATATATAGTGTCATAGAATACAATCCTCACAGAATATGCAGTGTCATAGAATACACAATCCTCACAGAATATGCAGTGTCATAGAATACACAATCCTCACAGAATATACAGTGTTAAAGAATACACAATCCTCACAGAATATGCAGTGTCATAGAATACACAATCCTCACAGAATATGCAGTGTCATAGAATACACAATCCTCATAGAATATATAGTGTCATAGAATACACAATCCTCACAGAATATACAGTGTCATAGAATACACAATCCTCACAGAATATACAGTGTCATAGAATACACAATCCTCACAGTATATACAGTGTCATAGAATACAATCCTCATAGAATATACAGTGTCATAGAATACACAATCCTCACAGAATATATAGTGTCATAGAATACAATCCTCATAGAATATACAGTGTCATAGAATACATAATCCTCACAGAATATATAGTGTCATAGAATACAATCCTCACAGAATATACAGTGTCATAGAATACAATTCTCATAGAATATACAGTGTCATAGAATACAATCCTCATAGAATATATAGTGTCATAGAATACAATCCTCACAGAATATGCAGTGTCATAGGATACACAATCCTCACAGAATATACAGTGTCATAGAATACACAATCCTCACAGAATATGCAGTGTCATAGAATACAATCCTCATAGAATAGACAGTGTCATAGAATACACAATCCTCACAGAATATACAGTGTCATAGAATACACAATCCTCACAGAATATGCAGTGTCATAGAATACAATCCTCATAGAATAGACAGTGTCATGGAATACACAATCCTCACAGAATATGCAGTGTTAAAGAATACACAATCTTCACAGATTATGCAGTGTCATAGAATACATAATTCTCACAGAATATATAGTCCCCACAGAACGTCATGTACATCACTTCCCTGAATAACAAAACTCATATATGATAACATATACTGGAAATCAGACTGATATACTGACAGTCAGATAATACCAGTTTACATTAATTATTATACTCTTTATTTGCCGGTTTCCCTGGCCTAGGGATTAGCGACTTTCTCCGTAATTCCGTATACTCTCGTGAGTAACGTGATGACGGTGAGAATCGGTAGCGGTTCTAACCGTGTATGTAACTTACGGGGTATGCGAGCCGGTCGCTCAGAAAGCAATGGCAAACTACTGAGTGTAATCTTGCCAAGAAATCAACAATCAGCTGAAAGATGCTGATGTTGACAGCGATGTCCTGTAAAACTCTTTATTTCGCCATACACTTTTCTTGCTTTATACGTGGAACTCTGAAGATTCCTGCTAATTATTATTTTATTGTGGAAGAATTGTGTAAACAAATATAAAATCTATTGTATATAATATTAAACTTTAGCTCCAGGACATGACTTTAGTCTTATATGATTCTTTCTGATGAATAACAATTAAAATATCAATATGCAAAGAGTTGCAATATTAACATAACAATAATACAATGTTGATGTTGACTACCCACTGCTATGTATTTGGAAATGAGGAGAGAGGAAACATTCAAACTGAAGATACAGCTACATATGAATTTGAAAACAAAGTTTTCCCGTAGTGAATTTGAATAATGAAGACACAAACAATTAATTGCGAAATTTACTGCCTGGCATATTTCACTGCATCCCATCAGGTGCATACTGCAGGGAATAAATCTTGCAATCTACACATTAAGCGACAAAATCTGTAATAAATATAACTTTAAGAAAATTCTTCAGAATTTCAGAATTCAAAATTATTCAGGCTATATTTCAGGCTTCAGAATTATTCAGAGAAAGACACAATTGTAAGAGGCAATCAACTGACCATTTTCAGACAGACTTAAACACCATCTATTTAATCAAATTGCTGAAAGAATCTACCCCGAATCGCAGTGCGGATTTAGACCCAACAGGTCCACCATCGATATGATTTTCTCACTCCGGCAGCTCCAAGAGAAGTGCAGAGAACAGAGGAAGCCATTATATATAGCCTTCATCGACCTCACAAAGGCATTTGACCTCGTGAGCAGAAGCGGCCTTTTTAAGGTCCTTGAAAAGGTTGGATGTCCACCCACCCTTCTTAGTCTCGTGAAATCATTCCACGAAAACATGCAGGGGACCATTTTATTTGACAGCTCAACATCCCAGTCATTCAGCATCAGCAGCGGAGTAAAGCAGGGATGCGTGCTTGCTCCTACACTCTTTGGTATCTTCTTTGCTGTTCTCTTACGGCAAGCATTTGGGACTGCCACTGAAGGCATATACCTCCACACAAGATCTGATGGCAAACTTTTTAACCCATCAAGACTCAAGGCAAAGACCAAAATAAGACCAAGATGCGTAAGAGAACTACTTTTTGCAGATGATGCAGCACTGACTACTCATACAGCAGAAGATCTCCAAAGGCTCATAGATCGTTTTGCAGCTGCCTGCAAAGACTTTGGACTCACCATTAGCCTAAATAAAACACAGGTGATGGAACAAGATGCTGATGCGCCTCCGTCAATCAAAATCTCTAATTATGAATTGAAAGTCGTCCACGATTTTGTGTATCTGGGATCGACAATATCAGATAATCTTTCATTAGAGACAGAAATCGACAGACGCATTGGAAAGGCAGCCACAACATTTTCCAGGCTAGCTAAAAGAGTTTGGGAGAAAAATAGACTAACAGAGCGTACAAAAGCTCAAGTATATAAAGCTTGTGTTGTTAGCACACTACTCTACGGGTCTGAATCCTGGACCCTGTACTCAAGACAGGAAAGGAAGTTGAATTCCTTCCACATAAGATGTCTGAGACGTATCCTGGGCATAACATGGAAAGACCACATAACAAACAAACAGGTGCTTGAAAGAGCAGATATTACCACAGTGCACAACCTCCTCAAGCAGAGACGCCTCCGGTGGTTGGGCCACGTATCTCGAATGGAGGACGAACGTATTCCCAAAGATCTCCTTTACGGAGAACTAGCCACAGGAAAGAGGCCAACCGGAAGACCCCAAATGCGATATAGGGATGTGTGTAAACAAGATATGAAAACCATTGGAATAGATCCAGACACGTGGGAGAGAGTTGCAACAGACAGATGCTCCTGGAGAAGAGATGTACGAAACGGACTGGTGCTCTTTGAGCGCAATCAGATCCAAAAAACTGAGGAGAGACGGCACAGGCTCAAAGAGCAGTCACTTACTGCGGGACTTGCCTCGTCTCACAGATGCGGAAACTGTGACAGAGATTGTCATTCTCGAATTGGACTATACAGTCACCAGCGGTGCTGCCAGGCACCTCCCAAGCGGCACAACTCTATAGTCCTTCAGGACTGAAAGAGGCCTACTACTATTCAATCAAATAAAAATGAGAGAAATGATCATGTCAATGTGAAGTGGGTAAACAGTGTCAGCTTCATTAGAGGAGCAGAGTGACAATATGGCCTTACCCAACCCCAGGGAAAAAGAATCCGTATGGTGATGAGGGGCATGAACAAACAAACAATTTTCAAAGGGTCATAAACTGGGAACACAGGCCCTTCTTGCATTTAGCCCTTGTAATTACTCACCTTACACAGAGAAGTTATATAGGAAGCTAAAGCAGACCATAATTTTAAAAAGAATTATTTTTACAGCCATTAAAAAAGGTGATTGTTCTTTTTTTTAACCTTGACCTAAAAAGTTGAGGTAGGTCTCGCATGCACATTGGATTGTGGGAATGAATGGTCCTCAGTTCATAAACTGACATTTATCTTCATACCAGGATTTTCTGGTGTTGTGGGCATGAAATGGCAGGTAGGTTGGATGGCACTGGCACTATATTGGAGGCTCAACCACGGATTGATCCAACATCATGAATGTCCTTATAGAGTGGCTGAGGCAACAACTTAACTAAATGAATCAGCATCAATAGTCAGAATTAAAGTTTCAGACTGAAGGTCTGTGTGGTCAGAAAAGAGTAGCCCATCAACTTGATGAGTGCAATAATGATAATCTGAACTGTTCGAATTAAACTGTTTTGTAACTATACAGTGCAATAATACATGAACATTCTAAATATATATGAACATTCTCACCATACATGAATGTTCTAACCATTCATAAACAATGTAACCATACATGAACATTCTAGCCATACATGAATGTTCTAACCATTCATAAACAATGTAACCATACATGAACATTCTAACCATACATGAATGTTCTAACCATTCATAAACAATGTAACCATACATGAACATTCTAACCATACATGAATGTTCTAACCATTCATAAACAATGTAACCATACATGAACATTCTAACCATACATGAATGTTCTAACCATTCATAAACAATGTAACCATACATGAACATTCTAACCATACATGAATGTTCTAACCATTCATAAACAATGTAACCATACATGAACATTCTAACAGTGCTTTAACATTCTACCCATATATTAACATGTTTCATGCAGTAGGAATATGCAATACTAGACATCTCACCATTTTCTTGAGACTCCTACTGCACCGTGAGCAGTACCAGACAAACCTGGGGTCACTAACATCTTCCTCAGTTACTGGAGGCTTGTGACATTCCTACAAATAAAGGGGCAAAAACCATAAAAGTAATGTCAAATCAAGTCAAGGAGTCAAGTACAAATTAAAACAAACATGAGAACTGTCAAATGTTATATATATTCAGCACTACTATACAGTGCAGAAACCTGGACAATGAACAAGCAATTGAAAAATATTGAACTGAAGCCCTGGAGATGTGTAAATACGTAAACAGTGACACAGGTTGTATTTCATGGAAACAAAAACAAAGAAATACAGAGGTTCTAGAGATAGGCTGGCAATGAAAAGAGAGCTGATTAAAGATATAAAAAGAGAGATAAATTAAATATTTTGGCCACATTAAAAGACACAGCACTCTTGAAATAATCATACTGGAGGGAACAGTTGAAGGCAGGTGAACAAGAGGTAGACAGCGACATAACTGGGAAGATATCACGAGATCAACAAACAGCAGTCTGTTAATGTGTACAAGGGCCAGAGACAAAGGGTGCTGGAGATTTCTTGTAGTCAATCTTCTTTGTGGAGACTGCACCCGATTGAAAGTAACGAACACTTGTACACACCTTGGAAAGTACTGGGTATATGGTGCTAACCCCATATTGTAAGACCAATCAGCACTCAAACGAAACGATGATGTGGTGAATATCAAAACAGCGCCTTTACTTCTCAAGACATTTCCAGGTACCAATCTATGCCAGGCTGACCTTGGACTCCAGGTCTATTTTTAAAACCCCACCTCAATGAGGATTCAAACACATAACATGAGGCCAGTAGGCTCCTCCACCCAAAGTTGTTATTTTAAAGATTAAATGATCTAATATTGGCCATCTTAATTTGAGCACAATAAACAACAGAGGTCACCAGGTATCAACTTAACACAATAAACAATTGAGCGGTCTAGTAAAAACATTGAAATTCAGACTTACGCAGAACTGAGGAGAATTGCCACGATATCAAAAGGTTCAAAGGGGTTAAAAGCAAGAAGACTGTCTTCAATGCACCATTTTTTATCACACGGATTGGCCTCTCAATGCAAAGCAGCTAGCAAGTTGAGATCAAAATACAGTGGAGTGACATAATCAGGCTCTTTCAACACCAGCCTGTAGACTGACTGACATAATAATGATGATGATGATGATTTCTCTCTTTATTGCACTTTCTTAGAACTACATCATGCATTTTTTCTACCTCTTTACACACAAAATCAAGGAATGAGAGACTATTACACAAGTGAGGCTTGCTTGCCAACTACACCTGTTACAAGTACCATGACAAAGAATTGTGTCCTTTATCTCTCATGTCCTCCCTGCTGGACTCGACCATACACACTCATACTTTATCTCTCATGTCCTCCCTGCTGGACTCGACCATACACACTCATACTTTATCTCTCATGTCCTCCCTGCTGGACTCGACCATACAGACTCACACTCTGTTGCAATAGAAGTTTACCTGATGATACAGACTGTGACACTCTTGGCATTCTACCAGCTGGTTACCTGAGCTGACATCAAACTGTCTGGAAGAAATCATCATCACATTATCAGACATTTTTCATGGATCATTAGATCAAATATAAGCATACATTGCCTGCATGCATTTATGCATGTGAATAACTGCACCTGACATTTAATATATGTTGTTGGTTGCAGGTGTAGATGTAAAGGATTCTCTTCATGCCATAAGGCATGTTGCCTATATGGTTCTAGCCCAGTAGTTCCCAAGCTTTTCAAGCAGAGGGCCATATCTACTATTTTCAATAGTTAAGCGGGCCACAAAGTTATAAAATTCTAAAAGTTGTGCAATATCATTCTTACCTTTCTTAACATTCATCAACAAAATTCTAAACCTTTAAAGGCAGTTAGTGTCAGTACTACACTGCGGTTATTTTTTGGTTTAAAATCAAAAGTTCATTTAACAATAAATATTTAATCAGATTCGAAAATCGCTATTAATGTAATTAATTTACAATTGTAACTGTTCTTCACAACCAGTTACTTAAGTTCAGATGCCATTTTATCAATGTCTGGGCACAAATCTGTCGTGCCTAAAGTCATAAGCGCAGCGAGATTACTGTTGGTGAGTCAAGAACGTTGCTTGTTTTTTATAATGGTCATTGCGGGAAAAAGACTGCTCGCATCTTAAGTCGAAACAAAACGACAAATGTATCTCTAGGCAAGTGAATGCAAGTGTTCAAATTGTTCGACGGGCAATAGTCACCAGAATGAAATCATATGATCAGCTGAAGGTGAAGCAGGCAGCTCCAGAAATTTACATCTCAGTGCAGAATTGCATTTCAAATCAATTACTTCATGCTGAAGGTGTTGCTGTAATTGACAGAGCCTGGCAACAGGAAATATGAACGGATTTATGAAGAAGGCAACATTACCCTCCTCTATTATGAACTATTGAAATCTCGACTGAAGACTTTCAACTTTTACTTTGTACTGTAACAAGTCACATTTCTTGTCCACCACAAGCGTCTTCAGAGTTGGTAACGCCTCTAAAGTCCCTTCAGGATAGCCTAGGATAGACTTAAACAAAACAAGCTTAACGTACTCTGCAGCTCAGCTGTGGAACAATCTTCCACATGAAATAAAAGACATCATCAATCCCTATACATATAATCGCAAATTATTTGAACACTATCTCAGTACGGATTACCTTCCCCCTTAATAATAGAAGTAATAATATAATAAAACCCTAGTATAACAGCCAGTCCCCTTTTGGTAGGCCAGTATATTCCACGTAGCTAATAAATGCCACACCAGTTATTACTATTACTGAGTCGTGTAGTATTTATCTTTAATTTTTCCACATGCCTTTATAATGCATATATTTTATATTGTTGCTGTTTTCAGTTAGCCTTGAATGATGTGTGAATGGTATAATGTATGAAAGAGAGTGATAAAAGGGCAGAATGTTAGACGGGCCTGCGTGCCCAATTCTTAACCCTTTCAAAATAAAGTTTTGTTGTTGTTGTTGTTGTTGTTGTTCAGCTGTCTGATAAACAGTCGTAGTCTAAATGAAGAAATTTCATCGCACATATTTCTGAATAGTTTATTTTTTTACCTGGATCCTCACATTTAAAGAGTTTAAATGAGATGTGATGTCCACCAAAAATGCCAGGTCATTAAGCCAGTCATCATTCAGCAGACATTCCTGTTCTGTAGGTAATTCATTTATTTCAGACAGAAACGGATAGACACTATTTTTCGGTGCCCAGAAACATGACAGAACTTTCCCTATAGATAGCCATCTGACATCACAGTGTAACAGTAGCTCACCGTATTTCTCGTTCAGGTCTGATAGAAACTGTCTGAACTCACGCCTGTTCAGCGCCTTACTTCGAATTTTGTTTACACATCTCAGAACAACATCCATGATATGTTTTTCCACACAGAACTTATTGGTGAATGATACAATGATATTTTAATATAATGCGGCCAAGAAACTGTTCCAATAATGCAAGACATCCAGACTTTTTACCCATCAAAGATGGAGCACTGTCCACTGTCCAATTTGGTCCATTCTATGTTGTTTTTCTCTACACACAACTTCAGAGTTTCAAACAGATCAGTCCCTTTGGTAGTTGCATGCATCAATTCAAGTCCTAGAAGTTCTTCAATGACTTCAAAATTATTGTTTATTGCTCGAACAAAACTGCGACCTGAGCTGCGTTAGAAATGTCAGTTGATTCATCCATTGCCAATGAAAAAATTTTACAATTTTTGAATGTGCTGCTACTTGACGATGAACATCATTGGCTAATTCTTCAACTCACCTGGCCATAGTATTATTAGACAAAGGAATCTGATCAAATTTTTTTTCACACTTTTTATCGCCAAGGATTCTAGCAGCAATTTTAAGGGATGGCTTCATTATTTTTCTGCATCATTGAACAGCTTCTTTTTGCGAGCCAACAGAAGAGCGACTTCCTACGACTCAACAACAGCACTCTTGATCTGTTCGTTAGCCTTGGTGAAAAATGACTGCTGCCTGGTCAGAGAACTTTCTGTTTTAGCTATGAAATCTTTTCTTAACTACGAATTGATCGGATGTTGAGCATTTATGCCTGAATGTGTGGTTGTGAAGTGTCGTTCCAGATTAAATTTTTTTGTAACAGAAACACAAAATACCAAGGAAGTTAATAAACATGACCAGACTATGCATGGAAGATACTTATAATATAGTAACATATAAAGGCAGGAAATCAGACCCTTTCCAAATAACATCTGGCTTGAAACAGGGTGATGCACTATCGCCACTCCTTTTCAATCTGGCTGTAGAGAAAGTTGTAAGGAAGGTAAAGAAGGAATATGCTATTGGAGGAACATCCAGACTGCTTGGTTATGCAGATGATATAGATATTATAGGGGGAAATGAACAAAAGACATCAGAAATATTGACTCACTTAAAGGAAAAAGCTCAACAAATGGGGCTGGTTATCAACCAGGATAAGACAGAATATATGGTAATTTCAAGAGAAGGAACAGCTAAAAACTCTGGCCACATACAAATAGATAATATGACCATTAAAAGAACGGAAACATACAAATACCTGGGTATAATCTTCAACTGCTCCAACATAATAAGGGAAGAAATACAAGCTAGAATCAACTCTGGAAATAAGATATACTATGCACTACAACATCTGCTAAAATCAAATGCGCTATCTCGTAACACCAAGATCACAATATACAAAACACTGATCAGACCAGTTGTGCCGTATGACTCTGAAACCTGGAGTACAACTAAAGGAGACAAAGCCTTGTTACAAACCTTGGAGAACACAGTCTTAAGACCCATCTTTGGGCCCATTAGGGATACACAAAGTGGAGAGTGAAAAAGAAGAAGCAACAAAGACATTTATGATCTGTTTAAGTCCCCGCTAATCACTGGTATCATGAAGGCTAATAGACTGCAATGGCTGGGACATATAGAAAGAATGGGAAGATAATAGGGAAACAAACTCGCTTACACCCAGGACATAAATGACCGTAGATCCCGAGGTAGACCAAGAAGACGGTGGAGAGATAATATACATACAGACCTACAAGCACTTAGAATCAGCGACTGGCAAGAGAAGGTCAACCAGAGAGACGAATGGAGACAACTTGTATTTGCAGCAAAGAACCTCAATGGCTCGGAATGCTGAAGAAGAAGAAGAATCACAAAATCCTCAGATTAAGCAAACTGGTTTACCACTACGACTAGGTATATACATAAATTTCTCCGTCCAATCTTCGTTGAATTTACGACAAGCAACGTCTTCACATTTTTTGTTTTTACCACGATTTGATTTTAGATTTTCCACTCATGTTTATAGGCTTTAACGGTAAATTTTTATTTTTAACAATCTAATTTCAATACAATACAACCGACTCTGCTAAACAGTTGTAACAGACGATAACATGGCGCATTGCGCACTCTGATTGGTCGACAAAGCTGGGATATGGGAACTTGATAATGTTTCATTGCAAACTGAACAGACGCATTCGATAATCATCATCAACTGTCCTGCCAGCTGGCGTAGACATTTATGGTTCTCCACAGATCTTGGTCTTTGGTGTTCTGGATCAACTCTGCTGATGATGTTAGTTAGTTAGTTAGTCGCAGGTTCCAACCTCACAGCAACGGGTCGTCCCCATTTTGCTCCGTTCCTGTGCCAGTGAATATCACACAAAACGCCTCCCACTGCCCAATGTGAAAAGTGGAAAAGACAGGAGTCTCGACAAACAACAGTCCGCACAGATTCACTGTGCATAATGCTGCCGCCAGAATGTCAACACAATAGTCCCCCACGAAACATCCAGTTCATCTCTGATGGAATCGGCAGTCTGGATGTTTCCTAGATGTTCATCCACACAGTACCAAAAAAAATATAGTTCATTGTCGATGGCAGTGGCAGTCAACCAGAAGCCCAGCAGCCACGCATTTCTGCATAAGGCAAAAACCGATCAACTCTGGGACATAGCCAGCTGCCACTACTCCGAACATGCAGTCACATTCCAAAACACCTCGGGCAGATTCAGAAGCATTTCACACGAAACTCACAGCTCAGTGTCGCACCACGCACTCACTCAGTAGCAGGGCGACGGAACCATCAAGCCTCCTTAGTCGCCTCTTATAACATGCGTGGTAGGCTACTCTGCTGATGATATTCCTCCATGCCACTGTCTCAATCCGTCCAGCATCATTTGTCTTGGTCTGCCTCTGCCTCTCTTCCCCTCGATCTTTCCAGTTGTCACCATGTTCTCTAATGCCTCTCTTCTCATCACATGACCAAAGAAAGCTGTTTGTCTCTTTCTTATTGTTGTATATAGTGTTCTAGTTTCATTAGCCTCTTTCAGGCAATCGTTGTTAGTTACTCTGGCAGTCCAAGGAATTCGCAACATTTGTCTCAAAAACCACATCTCTGTTGCTTCTAAGTTCTTCCTAATTTGTTCATTTACATTCCAAGATTCGCTGCCATACAGCAAAACTGGTTCTATATAGCATTTCAGCACTCTCTTTCTTACATTCATTGATAGTGACTTATTGCATAGGAATCCCTTCATTTTCTGAAATGCTGCTTTTGCCTGCCCTATTCTGCTTTTAATCTCTGTTGTACATCTTCCATCTGATGTTATATTATAAGTGCCCCTAGGTATTTAAAATTATCCACTTGGTTAAGAATTTTCCCTTCTATTTCTATATTACATTTTGGTGTCACCATTTTCTTTGATATCACCATTGTTACTGTTTTCCTGATATTCAAGGAGAATTCTTTCTCTGCACTCTCTGTTACTAGAATGTCCAACAATTGTTATAGGTCTGTTGTCATTCGATAATATCTGAGCAAAACAACCACGAGCAGAGCAAATTATCGCACGCTGACAGGGCGCTCCAAGTGCATTTTTGAAATTATTAAAATATATTATCTTAAATAACGAGGCCTCGCACGCTACTTTCTGACAGCTGGCAGGCCACAAGTGGCCTGCGGGCCGTGGTCTGGGAATCTCTGTTCTAGCCCCATGTTTTAGACCAGTTGGCACTCGATGCGTCATGTGATCATTACCATGCCAACTGCCATCACACAAATTTGTTGGGTAGACAGGGTAGACCTGTGAGCACAGGCTACTGAAAAAAAAATCCCACCTCAAAGAGGATTTGAACATATGCCCTTCTGGCAAGCATGACCTCCATCTCTCCAAGCAGAAGCTGATGGGTATGGATACTGCCAGTCCTTGTCATGAGATGGTTAACTGCATGTTGGAACTAACCTCACCAGCATTCATTATGACCAGTCCCCACACCAAGTCACAATCAACAAACATCATCAAGAGATGTGTCACCATACAGCAAGTTTGTCATCTATTGCTGACAGTATATCCATTCCGTCTATCTAAAATATCCCGGTAATTGGTGCTTTATAAACTAGCATTCCAACTCTATGTGTTACAGAGGCCTATAAGGGAAGCAAAGAATACTGACACTGTAAACTACTATGCATGTCATAAGAAGCCACTAAGGAGGGTTGGCATTAGGTTGGCTACCTCAACTCATAGAAAACTTAGGTCTGCAAAATGCAATCAATCCTGAACAAGTCATGAAGGTTTGGCATGAGTTGGTTGATTGGATGGCTTCTCCATCTATATTTTCATATTGGAGTAAACCAATCGTAGACTGTTTACTGTTATATATGAGCAACAAATAAATGCATGAAACCCAAATACTCACTTGCACACAACGCATGCAATACCCATCTCAAGAGCAAAGTCACCAGCATCCATTCGTGAGGCAAGCTCCTCCTCATCACTGATCGCCATTGCTGCTTCAGGCTCAAGTTCTCTGATAAGTAATTCTTTTTCTTTTCTGTCCTTTTCTATTTTCTCCTTCAATTTTTGTGCATCTCGCTCTTCTTTTTCTTTCTTCTCCTTCTCCCTTTTAGCCCGCTCTTTTTCTTTCTCCTTTTCTCTAACGTCTCTTTCATCTTTGCTTTTTGACTTGGAATCCAATTTTGCTTTCTTGATATCAGGTTCTGAGCTATCCTTGACAATCTGCAAAGATAAACAAAGAAATTCAACAGAAATGAACAATGAAACAATCTAATACTTCAAAGATCAAATAGCAAAATTCAGCAGTGTTCAAATAATTTACACATTGTATCATTACACTTCTTCTTGTCCTTCTTTTCCATCAGTGTTTAGCGTTTCAGTGTCAGGTAAAATAAAACAAAAGACAATGGGTGAGAGACCTCATGTGTGCTTCACATGTGGTATTCATAACCTTAGACACACCATAAATCCTATGTATATCTTCTTGCTCTGTCTGTATTGTGTCTAATTCCTAGAACTACTTATAAAACACTCTTGTGATTAGTACACAAATACGTTCACTAGACAACAAGTCTAGACAATCAAAACAATGTTTTCCTGTAGTGAATTTCAATAACGAAGACACAACCATAGATAGTATGATTTATTGCCTGGCACATTTCGCTGCATCTCGTCAGCTTGGATGATGTATCTAATTATTTTACTCTACGTTGTGCGACTCCTGCAGTATGTACTTGACGAGATACAGCGAAATGTGCCAGGCAATAAATCGTACAATCTATCATTTGTGTCTTCGTTATTCAAAGTCTAGTGAAGTAATGCAACATGATGTAATGTGCTTACTGGTGTTGTTCTGTCAGTGTCATCTTGTTCACTTTACTTGTACATTCTGCATGCGAGTTACAGATCATTTTATAATCACTAAAGCAGAAAATTTGTGCTTTTGAACTTAAATGTTACAGAGAAATTCTTAGAATATCATGGACCAAGAAGAAGAAAAATACCAGATATAAGTATCAAATAAAACTGGCTCATTAACAATATCATGCTTCAGATATTGAAATACTTAGGCCATATTGAACATCACATGGTTTGAAAAACAACAAGTGATGGACGGCGTGGTTCCTGGAAGTAAAGGCAAGGGTTGCCCAGCACGCAGATGGACACAGGCAACTGAAGACACTTTGATCATGAAAAATTCATGAGGCAGGTGAACTGCCAAGGGATCTAGACTTCAGCATCCCGCTACAGAGCAACGTTTTGCAAAGCACCTGCCACATGATGATGAAATAATTCTTGCTGACGTCTTTTCTTTTTTTTTTGTTGCTTATCCTTTTTATAAGACATTGCTGTCACCACCAGCATTTTACTGTCTCGGTAAGTTTTATGTTCAGTAGTTTGCCACTGCTTTCTGAACGACCGGCTCCCATACCAATTCATTAAAACCCAGCGCAACGTGGTTGCTGCCAAATCGCGTGCAGCTGTTTTTCTAACACGGGTAAGCGGGCTTAGCCACAGAGATCAGCCTTTTCTTGATTATGACCATAAAATGTCTTTTTTGATTTTTATAGTTTTATTCCTGTCCTTTTAATTGTTTTGAAATCTATTAATTTTTGCTATTTACTTTCATTTCTTGCTAGTACGATGCTGCTAGTATAACGCAACACTGTCAACATATTTTGTCTGCCAGCTTTCTCTCTATGTTTATCTCTGATGAAACTCAAGACAAAAATATTATAAATAAAACTAATAATATTTGTGGGGGGAAAATAGAAACATCTATATCTAACAGTATTTACTGACAAAGGTGAAGGTGCTTTCACTTATTTTCAGTAGAACATTGAGTGGAGACTTATGGCAGTTAATAACTGCCAAGATGCTAGTGTGGGGGTGTAACTTGAAGATAGCACTGCCAACAATAATCATGTTCAAATCACAGGTGCTCAGACAAATGGGCCAAGACAAACACAGCAGCAGCTGGTAAAACATTTATTTCTGAAGGATATACGTCACATACACTACCATAGCAGGCTCAGACTATTAATTACAACAGCCGTTATGATGTATTCATTCATTCATCGACTGCGAATCGCATACTTGATGGCCCTCAATAACATACACTCTGTCCAATCAGACTAGCTTTATCACACCACGCTCTCGTTCTGTCTCGCTCTCTGGGTTGTCTACTTGATAAACCCAGCAAATTATCACTTGATCTCATATGCAATAAAAATATAATAAACTCTTTGTGCAGCTGCTGACGATTGCTGATTAACACTGACATCGAATACTAAAACTTTCCATCACTCATTCTGGTTCGCACTTACACATCTAATCCTCAGAATACTAATATGTCACTTGAAAACAGTCTTACGATGTGGGATGTCAGCTGATAGTGTCGAGTTGAATAAAGTGCTGCTTGTAGAAATATCGCTGGTAATGTTCATCCTATGTGCATCTAACATGTGACCTATCTTAAAACTGCCTCATGCCTGAAGAGATCACCTGTCCTCGATTCAGCGCGCCAACTTTGATCATGAGTTTCACTCGTGGAAACATGTGTGCTTGTCACCAGTCTTCACTGGCTAGCAGCTTGGCTAGCTATCTAAGTCTTGCCATATGTTTACGTCTTACTGTCTCTGTTTCCGATAAACTGTTGTTCTTAACTCTTTAGGTCTCGTTTTTCACTCATTATTAACCCTACCTGTATCCCTGACAACAATATTACTCAGCAAGTAAAAATAATGTGACAACGGTATTAAGAAAAATTAAGATCTCAAAATCAAGGCAATTTGAAGTTAAAAAGGAAGAGAAGGAGGAGCAGAAGGAGGACCAGCAGCAGAAAAAAAAAAGAGGATGTCGAGGAGAACAACAAGAAGGGATAAGCTCATGGGTTGACAAATTAGTAAAATTACGCTGTGCTGGCAAGTTCTCAGCCTCTCTGACTGATATACATGTAATATACTGGTCTTTTACTCTTTGAAATACACGTTATTATTATTTTATGTTGTTTGTTTATTAAAGTTCTTCCTGGTTGGCTTTCTTTCCTGCTCACCATGATAGGTGTGCATGCATGTCTATGTATTGCTATGAGGCGCACTACAGTCTTGAGTGTGGGGGTACTGGTACTATGTATTGCTATGAAGCGCACTACAGCGTGGGGGTACTGGTACTATGAGGATGGTAAGTGAAAACATGTTAACTCAGCAGGAGGACAGAAACTGTTATGCGTACCCTTTCTGCCAATCTTTTTTCTGCTTCCTTTCTCTTTAAATCTTCATCACTCTTGGATCGACCAGGGCTTGACTTTCCCAGATCTGAACTGTGAATTGTAACCTGCAAACAAATCACATTTATACATGTTAACGTGACCTATATAATTAAGATAATAACATCTCATTTTGGACAGCCAAAATAAGCAATCAGGATATTTTAAGGGAAGCTGAGTCGCAAAAGACATCTTATCACAAATATCAGAAAGAGGCAGTCCATAATTTTTTGGCCACGTTATGAGAAGACAAAAACTGGAACATGTGACAACCAGAAAGATTTATGGAAAGAGAGATAGATGAAGACAGCATGAGAAGATTCTTAGCAGTCTTGTGTCATGGCACGGAAGAGAGTCAACACACAAATTGATCCATGAATGTCGGAGATCATAATTTGTGAAAAGGCATGATTGCCCACGCCAGCCGGCAAGGCACTGAATGATGATGATATATTTAAATCTGTGAGAAGGATCTTCATAAAAGATCAGTGACATAAAATTTCTAATGCCTGCATTCCCAACAAATATTTTTATTGTAAATCTTGGTAGCTCCAGGGAGAAAACAAAAACAATATGAGAGAACGAAATGGCTTGAAGATAAGGCATCTTCCTTCAACCCGAGTAGAAATGGGTACAAATCAAGTTATGGATTTTTACTAATTAAGGAAGGGGGGTTCTCCATGACAAAGTAGTTAAGCCGTTTGCTTTGTGCTCAGAAGGTTGTTTTCCATTTTTTCGACTCTGTCATTCAATTTGAGAGAGAAATTTTTTGGAGATTCAAGTGTTACATCAGGGCTACTTAGTTCATGCTTTGTGCAATGCTTTCAATAGACAATTAGCTGTTCTGTGCAATGCTTTCAATAGACAATTAGCTATTCTGTGCAATGCTTTCAATAGACAATTAGCTGTTCTGTGCAATGCTTTCAATAGACAATTAGCTGCTCTGTGCAATGCTTTCAATAGACAATTAGCTGCTCTGTGCAATGCTTTCAATAGACAATTAGCTGCGCTGTGCAATGCTTTCAACAATTAGCTGCTCTGTGCAATGCTTCCAGCAGACAATTACTGCTCAGTGCAATGCTTTCAACAGACAATTAGCTGCTCTATACAATGCTTTCAGCAGACAATTAGCAGCTCTGTGCAATGCTTTCAGCAGGCAATTAGCTGTTCTGTGCAATGCTTTCAGCAGACAATTAGCTGTTCTGTGCAATGCTTTCAACAATTAGCTGATCTGTGCAATGCTTTCAGCAGACAATTAGCTGCTCTGTGCAATGCTTTCAGCAATTAGCTGCTCTGTGCAATGCTTTCAGCAGATAATTAGCTGATCTGTGCAATGCGTTCAGCAGACAATTAAATGATCTGTGCAATGCTTTCAACAGACAATAGCTGCTCAATGTAATGCTTTCAACAGACAATTAGCTGCTCTGTGCAATGCTATCAACAGATAATTATCTGCTCTGTGCAATGCTTTCAGCAGACAATTAGCTGCTCTATGTAATGCTTTCAACAGACAATTAGCTGCTCTGTGCAATGCTTTCAACAAACAATCAGCTGCTCTGCAAAGGGAGGCCTGAGCTAGATGAGAAAACCCCATGGCAATGAAATCAACTCTCTTGTCTTTTTAATCCCTTTTACTACTCCAACCAAGCGGGACGCCGAGATGTTTCCAAGGCACCAGGGCCAGGTTCTATACTGGCCAAGACCTACTAACACGTTCTAGTTATGCGCCTTGGGCAACAGGTCCCTTCAGGGTCCTGGCTAATGTAGTAGGATCACTGATTCTTCGGAAGTCGGAGAGTATCTGCCTGCGCGGCGAGGAACCACTAGTCTGCACACCAATAAGGCAGACATGGCACAACGGATACTCACGCAAACCTCAGTTCAGTATGATATCACACTGATGTTGGACAACAGGATGTCTTCATCCAACACACAGGACCTCACGCTGGAGTTCACAACCTGTGAACGCAAGCAAGCAAGCAATCCCTTTTCCTGAAGAAAGGAAACTATGGAATTAAGGAGCGGCTGGCCAAGTGGCTAGAACACCGGATTCTCCTTCGGGTGACCCAGGTTCGAATCCTCAGTAAGGTGTGGGATTTTTCTTCTGTCGGGGGCAAAAAGAAAATCCTAACCTGCACAGTTCGCGGCGACTGCACTAGCCAGGCGGCCTTAATTCCTCAGGCTAAAAGACCCCTCTGCCATACTTTTAAAAAAAAAAGTTGCTTAAAAGTCGACAGGGTCAACTTCACTGCACCGGGTTTTATCCCATATGGCTCAGTCTCTTTCCGCAGCGCGGAAAGCATCGCACAAAGCACGAACTCCGTAGCTCTAGCGATGACCCACAGGAGTCTCCGAAAAATTTAACTCGTGAACTGAAGCACGTGGCCCGGAATCGAACCCACAACCTTCAGAGCCCGAGTCAAACGGCTTGACCACTTCGCCATGGAGACTCCCCCTCTGCCACACACCGCAAGGTTCTATATTGGCAGTAAATGACAGTTGACAGTAAATGACAGGAAACTATGGAATGGCTTGGAGATATGGCATCCACCTCTCACTCGATAAGAACTGAGTACACATCAAGTTATGGAGTTTTACTAAGTAAGAAATTATCCTTCAAACCCAGAGTGGTGTATGGATGCCCAACCATCTCAGACATGACAGATAAGATAGAAGGACCAACGTGCAAGTTAAAAAGTTCTTCACAGTTGGAAACAATAAATAGAAAGCTGTCCTTATAACCAGCGTCTTCTTCTGCCTTCTATCCCCTAGTGGAGTATGGGCAATCAACCTAATCACACCAAGCTCTCCTATTCGCTGCTGTCTCCTGTAACTCCTATGTCCTCCATACATTATTTGCCATTGTTTCTAATTCTCTTCTCTGTGTTTTTTTAGGCTTCATTCTATTTCTTTTGCACTGTTGGTTAATGATAAAGGACTTTGTAGTTATACTATTAACAGGTTTTCTCAAAGTGTATCCTACCTAGTTTACCCACATTGTGATATAAACACATTGTGATTCTGGGATACACACATTGTGATTCTTTTATACACTGATTGTGATTCTGGCACGTACACATTGTGATTCTGGCATATAAAGCGGGAATAAAAACATGAGACACTCCAGACACAATGTGGGCTTTACTTGCCTTAAGGCCTTTCCGTTGAGCAATGGCATCATCCAGCAATGCCTTCAGTTGTGCCCCACTATCTTTGGCCTTCGAATGCAAAAACTTCAGAGCTTTTACAAATAGTGGGTCCAGTTCCAGAGCTGTCATGATTGTTTCTCTTCCACTTCTGTTAAGGCCAATTCTATGGGATGAAAAATAAAGTCTAAATTTTACTGATGGCATTCACAATAAACGTTATCACTTGTTATATGTGAATTAATAATAATGTGAAGTGCTTAATTAAAATTTGTGGGAAATAATGGAAAGTGGACCGGTCAGTTTAAAATAAAAAAACAATCATAAAGTATAGAGTGGACTTTGTGGCTTTATACCCTGCACAAGAAAAACACACAGACAAGATACATTAATACAACTTTATAATTTCATGATGCACATAGAAAACAAACTGAATGCTTGAGCTGAGTTGAGTTCAGAACCGACATCACTGCACCCGGGGCATTCCCATAAGTGCTCAACCATCTTCAACAGCCAGCGTTCCAATAATGATACCCGTTTCAATCTTATATATTTCCATCTTGTCTTACCCCTGAGTGACAACAGTCGACCAGATCCTCTGACCATCCCTTGCTGCTGCATTCTCTCTAGACCATAACTGTCTGTCTGTTCTTCTGCATTAATCATATTCTCCCAGAGATCCTTCACCACATTGCCTTATCATGCATCAAATCACCCCTTAATAATGCACTGAACGCTTAACTCCTAGAAGGTTTTGCAGTCGGAGAATCATCATCAAGTGCCATGCCGGCTAGTGTAGGTGTTCATGACTCTCCACAGATCTCGGTCTTTGGTTTTCTGGATCAACTCCGCTGTTGATATTCCTCCATGCCACCATCTCAATCTATCCAACAACATTTCTTCTGGTCTGCCTCTGCCTCTCTTCCCCTCGATCTTTCCAGTTGTCACGATGCTCTCTCTTTTCATCACATGACCCAACAAAAAGCTGTTTGCCTCTTTCTTATTGTTGTATATAATGTTCTAGTTTCATTAGACTGTTTCAGGCAGTTGTTGTTAGTTACTCTGGCAGTCCAAGGAATTCGCAACATTCATCTCAGGACCACATCTCTGTTGCTTCCAATCTCTTCCTAATTTGTTCATTTGCATTCCAAGATTTACAGCCATACAGCAAAACAGGTTCTATATTGTACTTCAGCACTCTCTTTCGTACATTCAATGATAGTGAATTACTGTAATAATTTTCTGAAATGCAGCCTTTGCTTGACCTATTCTGCTCTTAATCTCTGTTGTGCATCCTCCATCTGATGTTGGAGCATAGTGAGAAATATTACTATAAAAGTTGCTACCATTTTACATTCATCTCATCTCATATCATGTTCCTCTTGTACCTTGCAGTGCTGAGGTGAAGTATAAACAGCGGGAGAGTGCCCGCTTATGGGCTTCATGTATCAACATTCCCATGGACTCTGTTATACATTCAAAAATGAAAAATTAGTCATTAGTGAAGGACATTATCACTCTCCGGACGAGTGCTCCAATATCTACTTGACCATCTCCGCCAGCGTATATCAATTGAGTGTCCCAGTTCTGTCTGGTGCTGTTGACAAAATGTTCATGTCAGGATAAATATAAATACCTAAAACCTTGACATTTTTGTATGTTAAAGTAAACAGGAATGTGAGAAATGTATTTTATATGTGCACATATTTCCTTACAAAATCAACACCTGTGAGATGAGATGCTTGAGGAGAGCTGTGAACTATCTGTGACCGAATAAGAAATGAAGTTATCAGCCAGACAGTGGGATCAACACCTTGTGCCACATATATTGAAAGACAGACATATATTTAAAGATAAAAGAACAGATGGTTTGGCCATCTTGTTAGAATGCAACACCATAAACTACCAGCACTGACCCTACATCAAAGATCTACCATGAGAGTTAAAGGACGCCAAGATGAAAATCGATTGACGACATCAAAGACATTGTACAATCACGAATGATACTATCCAGTGCCACCCACTGGACGCTGCAGCGCCAATTATTCCTTCAAGCAATGCTTGACAGCAAAGGCGGATGATGATGATGATGATGACATATTACATTGCCAGCTATTAAATAGCAGCTTCCAATCACTTAGTATGGTTCGTTGTTTGGGACAGAAAGAGTAATAGTACTTATATAATAGAACATCTCCTTAAATTGTTAGCAAGCATCTTTAGGTTGTCTATATGTGCCAGACCAGGTCATTAAACATAATAAGTTATTATCATCATCATCATGTGCTTTGTCAATTGGCATAAGTGTTGATGCATCCCCACTGCCGTGGTCCAATTTATAGAGTTTAGGATCATGGCATGAGTTTGGAATAAGCGCAGTCTATATGAGGGGACTGTGAAAAGTGATCCGCTGTGAGCGTGGTCACGAGAACGTGAAAAGCGTTCAGGATGCGTGGTCAGAAGAAAAAGGGTCACCTTGAGGCAGTTAGACAGGAGCCATGGTCAGTAGAACGGCCATATATTGCGCTGGATGCCATAGGGTGATTTTAAGGCTCACTATAGCAAGTTCTCACAGTGTCTTATGTTCTGTTTTCTCAATCGCCCCGCACAGTTCACAACAGCTAACTCTTTAAAACAACTCAACACAACTTGATCGAACAACAGAACTCAATTCCGTTTTAAATCTTCTTTTTGACTCCAGGCATTTGACAATACACTATATCACTTACACCACATGCCTGTTACTTTTATACGATACCTAGAGTCTACAATAACTACACAAACTAATCGCAGGTGTAGCTGGAAGAGTGTATGGCCGTAGCTACATGAACTACAGACCTATGTCCAAATCGACCCATGGCTCTAGCCCAACTAATCACTCGAAGGAGAGCTGTCCCCTGACCAGCGATGTGCCTTGCTGTTTTCGTGCAAGTTATGAACCTCAACTTAATTGCGTAAAGCTCTAGACTATCTGCACTACGTGCCCCATGACCCAATCTGGCACCCTTAGATTCTGTTTCTAGATGTTCTTGATCATTCTACTGGTGATAAGATATTCCATCATGGCACAATACACACAATATTAAATGTTAATACTAATAACAGAAAGAAATGCCTAGGAAATGTTGAACAAGTCATGCTATCTCAGTTCTCTTACTTTTATGATTTTTCTACCCTTTCCTTTTATTATTATTACATTGTTGTTGTTTTTTTTTTCTAATCTATTTGTAGTTCTGTTGTTTCTATTTGTCATTGCCGTCATGAATATGACAGACTCAATCTTATATATTATATTTATTTACGAAGTCATATGCTGAAGTCTGTGCAAAGAAAGGGGTCTTGCTGGGGTGCTAACATTAGAGAAGAAGTGAATAAGTAATGAATGTCATTGTCAATGTTATTGATATTGTGAGTGTCAGATCCAGGAAAAATATTTTATTACTAAGCAGGATCATTCTTATTTTTGTTTTAATTATACTGACCGCATCCTATATTACTAATATTGATATTCAGTTGCATGTCCTTCACAGGACGTAGCAGTCAACCCCAGTATTTTTGCTGTTCGTGATTCCTGGGCAAATTTTACATTCAGTAGTTTGCCATTGCTTTCTGAACGACCGGCTCCTATACCTTTTTCGAAAAAAAACCAGCACCGCTGTGTTTTGAACCCGGGTATACATACGGGCTCACAAACCGCGTTCGCAAGCCCTTAACCACAGAGACCGGTTATATATAATATTACTAAAAATACTATATAATATATGAAATTAGTCTTGTCTCTGCAGAATCTCAAACTACGTTATTTGTTAAAAATTATGTTGTGCTACTGTTATGTTATATACTATTTTATGTCTTCTTACAGATGCAGCCAAAACATAAATGACCGTCACAACGACATAAATGTCATAATTATTAATAATAATAATATATAAAATATTATATTTAAATTATTAATTAAATATCTAAATTTGACTACACATTTAAATTGTTAGACCTTCTGAAATA
>JACEFZ010006965.1:0-52092 GCA_014155875.1 Cepaea nemoralis | reverse complement strand
AAAGGTTTTAAGAAGTGAAAAGTATATCCCAAAGAGGGTGGGGATAGTACACAACCTTGCTTAACTCCACTCTTGATTTCAAACTCTTCTGAAGTTGAGCCATCAAACTTGATTATACCCTTCATGCCTGTGTGGAACGATTCCACAATGGACAGAAGAGTTGGTGGACAGCCAATCTTCTTTAGTGCTTGGAACAGACCCTCACGACTGACCAAATCGAATGCCTTTGTCGAGGTCGATGAAGGCAATAAACAGTGGCTGATTTTGTTCCCGGAATTTTTCCTTGCATCTGTCGCCAATGAGAATATCATATCAATGGTAGACCGGTTCTGACGGAAGCCGCACTGTGATTCGGGGTAGACTTGATCTCCCAGGACTTGAAGTCTGCGCAGGACAATTCTGGCAAATACTTTCCCAACAATACACAGAAGTGAGATACCCATATAGTTGTTGCAGTCGCTCCGATCTCCCTTGTTCTTGTACAGCGTTATGATGTTTGAATCTTTGAAATCCTGTGAGACTTGTCCTTTTCGCCAGCATAGCTTCTATTAGCTGGTGATCTGTAGAGCAGGGGTTGTCTTGCCCACTCGTGATCACCTCTATTGGAATCCCATCCTTACCTGGAGCCTTGCAGATGCAAGCTCATTTATAGCAACACTTAACTTCTGTTATAGTGGGAAGTGTGGTCCAGGTGTCAAGAGTTGGCAGGGCCTCTATGGCGTTGAGGCATCATCCGCTAGCTTGGTCTCACTTGAGTAAAGCTCTAAATAGTGCTCGACCCATCTATCCAATCTGCTGTTTCTTATCAGTGATGATTTCTCCAGTCAAGGTTTTCAGCGGTGCACTTCTTTGATCATTGGACCACAGGCTTTCTTTATCCCTTCATACATGCTTCTGATGTTTCCCTTATCACTTGCGATTTGAATGGACTCACATAACTTGACCAATAGTCATTCGCACACTGCCTGGCAGCCTTTTGCACATCCTTCACTAGCTTGCTTCAGCTGAATGAGTGTGTTACGCGTTATTCTCTCCTTGTGTTCTTAAGAGAGCTATCTCCTGTTTATCAATCAAGGGCTGAAGTGTCTGGCTGTATTGCCGCGAAAGCAGTCCTGCCCTCTTATGATCCACAGTGCCGTAAACCCCTACAGCTGTTTTATAAATAGTTTCCTTAAGTTTACTCCATTTATCATTTACTATACAATGTTCTGAGTATCATTGAAAGCGTCTTCAAGTTGCTGTTGAAATTCAAGCACTTTCCAGGATCGTAAGTGTTAGTAATATGAACCTGGGCTAGACTTGTGTTTAGCTGTGTAGATCTCTTTGGTCTCAGTCTAACCCTTGCAACAACCAAAGAATGATTTGTAATCACAGTCAGCAACTGTGTAACTTCGAGTTAAATGATGTATGGTTCAGATGTTGTCTCCGTGTGATAATGAAGTCCAGCTGATGCCAATGGCCGGATCTTCGATGTTTCCATGTGATCTTATGCATCTCTTTTGTTTTAAAAAAGGAGTTTGTAATACATAGGTCATTTCTATGCAATGTTCCAGCAGCCTTTGCCATTATCATTCAGCGACACCGATGTTGTATTTTCCAAGGCACACTGGCCACGAACTCGAGTCCTTGCCCACAAGAGCATTGAAATCACTGAGCATATAAATGTAGTCGGATTTGAATGCCTTGATAGCAGAGACTAGCTGCTCCATAGAACATATCCTTCACATCATCAGAGGAAGCGAGTGTCGGTGCATATGCAGTGAGAATTGTGGCAAATCCACAGGAGGTTGCCAAGCGCAGTGATAATAATCTTTCATTACCTCCAGCTGGATATCAATCATTCCCAGTAGCGAATTCTTCACTGCAAAGCCCACACCAGTGTTGCCTTTTTTCTGCCTGCCCTCTTCCCTTCCAAAAAAAGGTGTAAGACCAGGGATGGAGTTTCTCTCCATAGCACAAAGCCTGGGCTAAATAATGAAACCATGTGTTGCCCATGCAGCATGATCCCTCTCTCGGCCTGCCTAGTTTCACTCCAGAGGAAAGTTAACACCTATACATCTGGAACAAGACAAGATGCAGAAGCTGCCGGATCAGCAAAGCATTGCTCTAACTGTCCGCCTGTCGGAGCTTCGATCCTAGACCAGCTGCCAACCAAGGCTTAGGACCTGGTCTGCCCTGCCATGACTTATTTTGTCTTTGGGTTGCATTTCCTCGCACCAGGATAAGGCTAGTAATCTCCCAATTGCGCTCTTCCGCCCGAAGCCGTTGGCACAATGTGGGGTGTCGGGTTTGGTAAGCGCCGCCCAACATTCGGCGCTGACAGAAAGCAGGTAGTACCGTCTACTGTCATACGGTAGCTCAGTCATATCTGACTAAGACCTGACGCCAAATATATATATATATATATATATATATATATATATATATATATATATATATATATATATATATATATATATATATACTAGCTGACCCGGCCCGGCTTCGCCCAGAACCTGGCGGAGATATGTCTGTCTGTCTGTCTGTCTGACCCGGCCCGGCTTCTCCCAGACCCTGGTGGGGAGCATCTCATTTAATTCATATAAGTAGTCATATAAGTTCCCGTTCCCGACTATCTATCTATCTGTCTGTCTGTCTGTCTGTCTGTCTGTCTGTCTGACCCGGCCCAGCTTCGCCCAGCCCCTGATGGGGAGCATCTCATTTAAGTCATATAAGTAGTCATATAAGTTCCCGTTCCCGACTATCTATCTGTCTGTCTGTCTGTCTGTCTGTCTGTCTGTCGGTCTGTCGGTCTGCCTGTCTGTCTAATCATTTTTTGGTTGCAGTTAGAACAACCTTAGGTAAACGAAGACCAACTTACAAAAGTATTAGAAAGAGCACTTGAAAGATCTTTACATCTTCCCCCAACAATTAACTTGGGTAAATGGAGCGGCGGCAGCAGCAGCAGTAGAAGAAGAAAAAGGAGGAGTAGAGGAAGAGGGGGTGGAGGAGGGGGGAGGGGGGAAAAAGGGGAGGGGGAGGGGGAGGAGGAGACAGGAGTAGGAGGGAGGAGGGGGGTTTGGGAGGAGGGGGGAGGGGGGAGGAGGAGGGGGATTAGGAGGAGGGGGGAGGGGGGGGGGGGAGGACGATGAGGGAGGGGGAACGAACAAAACGAACAAACAAACTTTATTTTAAAAGGGTAACAAATTGGGCACGCAGGCCCGTCTTACATTCGGCCCTTTCAATCACTCATCTTTCATTCATCAAATGTGCATGTTACATTAACATAGGGGAAAAAACATTGTCAAATGGAGTTTGTAAGCATAAACAATGCATATTACGCATGATACATTCACATGAGAAAAAAAAACATTATCAAATGAAAGTTGTAACCATAAACAGTGATATTGCCATTTTGTGAGACACATCCCCACCCACCCTCATTCCCGCAGCCCCAAACATCCCCGCCCCACAAACCTCCCCCCTACCCACACATACCTACACACTCACACAAAACCCAGGCGAACATACATGCCCCCACACATCCACTGAAAACCCCACCCACACACATTCCCCAAGAAGAAGAAGAAGAAGAAGAAGAAGAAGAAGAAGAAGAAGAAGAAGAAGAAGAAGAAGAAAGGGGGAAGACGAAGAAGGAGGAGGATGAAAAGAAGAAGAAGAAGAAAAAGAAGAAGAAGAAGAAGAAAAAGAAGAAGAAGAAGAAGAAAAAGAAAAAAGAAGAAACCACACCACATCCCCAAACACATCCTGCACCTATCCACACACATATCCCGCACTCTCACAATTTCCCCACCCACCCACCCACACACACATCACCAACCTACACCCCCACCCAATTTGCCATCTCTCAACTACACATCCCCACCTATACAACACCCCACCCTAAACACATCCCCCCACCTCCCCACACATATCCCCCCCCCATAACCCAAAATCACACACCTCCCACCCACACACCCCCCGCCACCCACATATCCCCCACAAACACACATCCCCCGCTCACACACATTTCTCACAATTACACACCTCCCCCACCCATACACTCACTCTCACAACATCCACCCACTCACGTACACATCCATCAACCACTCACACACACACATCACCCACTGCCCATCAACACATGCATCTCTCGTCTCCCTCCCCCCCACAAAAACCCCCAACAACCAGCCAAACACACATCCCCCATCCTCGCATTCACCCTTCAATCACCTGCACATCCCACATATCCCCCACATCTCCCCTCCCACACAAAACTCCACCATAAACAACCCCCCCACACCCACCCCCCACATACATTCCCCATACACATCTCCGCCCACACATCTCCCCACCCACTCACACATCCTCCACCTACAAACATCCTCACCACCCACACATACATCCTGCACCTACTCACATTTACCCCATCCACACTCACACACTCCCACCCACACAGACATATCCCATTCACAGACACCCCTCACACCGATTACACACCCATCCCTAAACCCACACAAACACACCCTTCCCCCACCCCACACACTCCCTACCCACACCCCTCCCAACCCACCAACACCCCAACTTCCAACTACCTCTCAAATATCCCTCCCCCCCCCCCCCCCCCCCCCCCCCCCACACACACACATATGCCCTCACATACACATACATCCAACACCGACTACAAATCCCTTCACACATCCACACATCCCATTAACCCATACACATCCCCCACATACAACCCCTCCACACATACATTCCCCACATCCCCACACACACCCATATCCCTCACATACACACTCATACACACATCCTCACATCTAGACACATACATTATGCCCCACATGATCACTGAAACTAATAAGAACAAACTCCCACACTTTACACACAATTGAGACAATGACGATTGTCGTGAGAATTCTCGCAATTGCAAGAAGTGGAGAAATAATGTTACATATACATTATGTAGCATAAACTTTAGTGATGCAATTGAACTCTCTCTCTCTCTCTTGCTCTCTCTCTCTCTCTTGCTCTCTCTCTCTTGCTCTCTCTCTCCCTGTCTCTCTCTCTCTCTCTCTCTCTCTCTCTCTCTCACTCACTCTCTCACACATGTACATACACACATTCACATACAAAATACACACGCAAATACACACATATACCCACGCACATACATACACCTACACACATCCATATACTTACGCACACGTACTCACATAACACCCGAAGATACACTTCCTCGCATACACTGCATACATGCACACTTACACACACAATGTGGTGGATGGGTGGAGGCATGTATGTGTATCTGGGTTGTGTGTGTGGTTGGGTGGGGGAGTTGGGGTGAATGGGGGATGTGTGGGTGGGTGGTGGATGTGTCTCATAACATGGTAATATGTATTGTTTATGTTTACAAAATTCATTTGACAATGTTCTCTAGTTATATTTGGTCTCTGACTCAGATCCCTGGGTTCAACTCCATACTTGTAGGTCAGCATGGCCGAATGGATAAGAACACGTGTTCTTAAACATCCGGTGTGCTGATGCCGAGGTAAGGGGCTCAACCCCTACACCGGGCAGTTTGACCAAAATGCTGACCTATCGCCCTTGCTTGGAGATGTAAATTACAAGTACCTCTGAAGTCGGAGTGCATTCACTTGATGGCAAGGGACACTGTTAATAGGGGAAGCTAATCCACATGCAAAGTTCATTCCAGCATTACTTGAAAATAGTGTGTATGGACTACACTTGAGTTCAAAGTTCAGTCCAATGCATGAATATGTATTGTGTATGGACTACACTTGAGTTCAAAGCAAGGGAGCGCAAATAAAAATCATGCTTCAGAGAATGTTCAATCAGACCCACAGCAGCCTGGTGACAATGATAATGATCAATCAGACCCACAGCAGCCAGGTGACAATGCTAATGATCAATCAAACCTACAGCAGCCTGCATCAATATATGAAATTATATCTCGAAATTGAGGCACAAAAGTTGTAAATATTGTCCGAAAACATGTACTTTGTGAATGTGGCGCCACTGAAATTCTGCTAAATAAGTGTTAAACACTGTACGACTAGTGCCACCTTGGTATCTTTGTTTCCTTTTTACTTGCATCCACAACCCTTCAATTGTTTGGGTGTGAATGCCACTGTGTACAGGGTCAACAAAGTTATTGGCATGAACAACAACTGCATGATCGTAGATGCCATGGTTTAGTTGACCTACGTTGTTGTAGCCTCGCCAGGCATCGGTGACAATGGTCGTTCCTGGTAAGACGTGATCACTTATAATGCGTTCCAGTGTTGTCGCATCTCGCCTTTCCACAACTTCCAACCAGCAACGACCACTACCACGTTCAACCAGGCCAACTACCATTGACCACGACGAAAGTGACCACGGTGGTACTTTCGGTGGAAAAAGTAGCTCTCGTCAGCTTCAACGACCACTGACTGTCCCTGAGCATCAAATCCTCCCAACAATGGATTGTTACGCAGCATCCAGTTGTAACACTCTACCCGAGCTGATGGTCTGCCTGGCATTATAATATTTCTTTACATCAAGTAGAAACAAGTGTATTGAAAGCCTCTGTATCAGTATCGGTATCTCCGTATTTATTTATATGTAACTAAGGAAGTAGTCAAAACGGAAGTAATCACACAATGAGGTCCTGTAAGGGATTCTTATTCACTACATTCACTGCGGAACTATTTGGGACCGGAATTCGGAACAGTGCCGAATGATTGATAAGAAGGATCGGCACTCTTCCGAATTGCGGTCCCAAATAGTTCCGCAGTAAATGTAGTGATTTGGTATATCTTACAGAGCCTCAATGGGTCAAAGGTAATGGGTCAAAGGCAATGGTTCAAAGGCAAGTCTATATGATGTCATCGGGACTAACTACATGACATATTTTTGTTAAATTTTCGTCGTGTTCTCAGTGGCCTAGCGGTAAGTATCTCCGCCTGTAACGCAGGAGACCGTGGTTCGATTCCCCACCGGCGAAATGTGGTAATTTTTTTTTTCAATTTTCATAAATTAATTAAGCGAAAGCGACAAGATAAGTATGTACAAAGACAGTTATTCGGCATATTGACAAAATTAGCTCACTTTTGATTGCCTTTTTTGTAATCAATTTTATTTTGTATTGTTAGAAGATTTTACTCAATGAAGAGATCCTTTGTATCGTTTTGTTTACGTTACTTTATTTTTTTGTCTCTGTGGGAGTCTCTGTGGCGAAGTGATCAAGCCGTTTGACTCGTGCTTCGAAGGTTGTGGGTTTCGATTCCGGGCCGCGCCCTTCGGTTTACGAGCTAAATGATTCATATATTGTGATTGTAACTGACTCAGAAAGCATGCTGAGAAGGGTTGAGAACAGGCAAGCTTCGTGCAGAGTGGCTTGCTTCGCTTCGGAGGTCACGGGTAGTAAGCATCACCTGGATCTTTTCTCCTGGGCATGCCGGTGTGCTGGGGAATGAACAGGCGGATAGATTGGCTGGCTCGGCAAAACTTGGTGGAGTATTGATGCATGACAAGGCAGACGTGGTTGCGGCCTTGTGGGAGCACGTGTACACCTCGGAGGAGCAAATGGATCACCATAGTCTGGTTAGAATGAGACAGCGAGGAGTGACGAGGTGATCTGGCCGACGCTCGATGCTCAGAGGAAAGGCGAGACGGACATATAATCAGATTGCTACTGGAACTATTAGTGTTGGAACTCTTCGCTGGTTGCTGAGGATGGAGACGGAGCGCTTAGGGAATGTCCCGAATGCTGTGATGTCGGTTCCTAGATCAATCAATCAATCAATGATTCAGAGACTCCTGTGGGTCGTCGATAAAAAAACTACGGCGTTCGTGCTTTGTGAGACGCTTTCCGCGCTGCGGGAAGAGACCGAGCCATATGGGATAAACCCGGTGCAATGAAGTCGACCGTGTCGACTTTTAAGCGACTTTTTTTTAAAGCCTTTTAAACGCTTATTTTGCTGATGATATTCGCTCGACACCACCGCACCAGTCCATCCAACATCATTTCTGTTAGCCTCGATCGTTCGGCGGCGCTTACCAAACCCGACACCCCACATTGTGCCAACGGCTTCGGGCGGAAGAGCGCAATTGGGAGGGTACAAGCCTTACCCTGGTGCGAGGAAATGCAAGCTAAAGACAAAATTTCATTTCAGGGCAGACCAGGCCCTAAGCCTTGGTTGGCAGCTGGTCTAGGATCGTAGCTCCGACAGGCGGACAGTTAGAGCATTGCTTTGCTGATCCGGCAGCTTCTGCAGCTTGTCTTGTTCCAGATGTAGGGGTGTTACCTTTCCTCTGGAGTGAACTAGACAGGCCGAGAGATGGATCATGCTGCATGGGCAACACATGATCTCTTCATTTTAGCCCAGGCGTTGTGCTATGGAACGTGTTCACATGCACCCACTGTGAATGGACATTTGCAGCGCAAATTGGCCTTATCAGTCACATGCGATACAGCCTTAGGTAAAGGTTATTATGCCTTTTTAAAGCACAAACTATCGTCTGTCAAGACGGCAAGGTGCCAATGAGATTATATATATATATATATAGATATATATATATATATATATATATATATATATATATATATATATATATATATATATATATATATATATATATATATCATTGGCACCTTTCCGTCTTGACAGACGATAGTTTGGTACATTGTGCTTCAAAAAGGCTTAATAACTGTCATATGGCAATAACTACGATCCATGGCGGTGGCGAGTGTGGCTGGTAAGGCCAATTCTTGCTGCAAATGTTTGCCCACAGTAGGTGCATGTGAAAACATGGTCATTTCCACCATTTTGCACCATCTTACGTCTCTCACGCTCTGTGTGTGCTTTATCTGCAATCATTTTCTCCTTTGTCTTTATTCCATTTCTGATAGTTGCCCTCCATGCAACACGTTCAGCGGCGACGTGCTCCCATTGTGCATTATCAATGCCTGTATCAATCATGTCCCGCTTACACACATCTTTGTATCGTAGTAGAGGCCGACCCTGAGATCTCCTACCCGTCTGTAATTCACCAAAAAAGATGTCCTTTGGTATTCTACCATCATCCATCCTCCTAACGTGTCCTATCCATCTAAGTCTACGAAGACTGAGCATGGAATACACCGTCACACAACCTGATCTTTCCAATACTTCAGTATTTGTGATTTTGTCTTGCCACTTAATACCAAGTATTCTTCGCAGACACCGCATATGAAAGCTGTTTAAACGTTTCTCTTGGCGTGAGTAAGTTGTCCAGGTTTCACTGCCATAAAGAAGAGTACTAAGGACACAGGCTTGGTAGACGAGGACTTTTGTTTTGGCAGTAAGCTTCCTGTTCTCCCAGACTCTTTTTGCTAACATGTTCATTGTTGTTGCTGCCTTGCCAATCCTGATGTTGATTTCCTGATCGAGGGATAATTTGCTATTTACCTCTGATCCAAGATATGTAAAATGGTCTACTATCTCCAGTTCGGCGTCGTCAATAAAGATTGATGGTACACCATGTGCACCTTGTGACATAATCTGTGTCTTCTTTTTGTTAATTGTTAAACCAAATTCAGAACAAGCATTGGAGAATGCAGATAGTAGATGTTGTAATTCTTCCTCAGAGTGGGTCGTAATCGCAGCATCATCCGCAAAAAGCAACTCTCTGATTAGTACCCTGCTAATTTTGGTCTTGGCCTTCAATCTCTGAGCATTATAGAGGCCACCATCTGAGCGTGAGTGAATGTATATACCGTCATCCTGATCACGAAAGGCATATTTCAGTAGAAGTGAAAAGTATATCCCAAAGAGGGTGGGGGATAGTACACAACCTTGCTTAACTCCACTCTTGATTTCAAACTCTTCTGAAGTTGAGCCATCAAACTTGATTATACCCTTCATGCCTGTGTGGAACGATTCCACAATGGACAGAAGAGTTGGTGGACAGCCAATCTTCTTTAGTGCTTTGAACAGACCCTCACGACTGACCAAATCGAATGCCTTTGTCAGGTCGATGAAGGCAATAAACAGTGGCTGATTTTGTTCCCGGCATTTTTCTTGCATCTGTCGCAATGAGAATATCATATCAATGGTAGACCGGTTCTGACGGAAGCCGCACTGTGATTCGGGGTAGACTTGATCTCCCAGGACTTAACGTCTGCGCAGGACAATTCTGGCAAATACTTTCCCAACAATACACAGAAGTGAGATACCCCTATAGTTGTTGCAGTCGCTCCGATCTCCCTTGTTCTTGTACAGCGTTATGATGTTTGAATCTTTGAAATCCTGTGGGACTTGTCCTTCTCGCCAGCATAGCTCTATTAGCTGGTGGATCTGTAGAGCGAGGGTGTCTTGCCCACTCGTGATCACCTCTATTGGAATCCCATCCTTACCTGGAGCCTTGCCAGATGCAAGCTCATTTATAGCACACTTAACTTCTGTTATAGTGGGAAGTGTGTCCAGGTGGTCAAGAGTTGGCAGGGCCTCTATGGCGTTGAGGGCATCATCCGCTAGCTTGGTCTCACTTAAGTAAAGCTCTAAATAGTGCTCGACCCATCTATCCATCTGCTGTTTCTTATCAGTGATGATGTCTCCAGTCAAGGTTTTCAGCGGTGCACTTCTTTTGATCATTGGACCACAGGCTTTCTTTATCCCTTCATACATGCTTCTGATGTTTCCCTTATCACTTGCGATTTGAATGGACTCACATAACTTGATCCAATAGTCATTCGCACACTGCCTGGCAGCCTTTTGTACATCCTTCCTTGCTTGCTTCAGCTCACTCAGAGTGTTACGTGTTGGTCTTTCCTTGTTTCTTAAGAGAGCTATCTTCTTTTTATCAATCAAGGGCTGCAGTATCAGGCTGTTTGCCGCAAACCAGTCCTGCCTCTTATGATCCACAGTGCCGTAAACCCCTACCGCTGTTTTATAAATAGTTTCCTTAAGTTTACTCCATTTATCATTTACTATACAATTTTCTGATGTATCATTGAAAGCGTCTTCAAGTTGTTGTTGAAATTCAAAGCACTTTCCAGGATCGTGAGTGTTAGTAATATTAATCCTGGGGCTAGACTTGTGTTTAGCTGTGTAGATTCTCTTTGGTCTCAGTCTAACCCTTGCAACAACCAAAGAATGATCTGTATCACAGTCAGCACTGTGGTAACTTCGAGTTAATGATGTATGGTTCAGATGTTGTCTCCGTGTGATAATGAAGTCCAGCTGATGCCAATGGTCGGATCTTGGATGTTTCCATGAGATCTTATGCATCTCTTTTGTTTTAAAAAAGGAGTTTGTAATACATAGGTCATTTCTAGTGCAATGCTCCAGCAGCCTTTGCCCATTATCATTCAGGCGACCGATGTTGTATTTTCCAAGGCACACTGGCCACGAACTCGAGTCCTTGCCCACACGAGCATTGAAATCACCGAGCATATAAATGTAGTAGGATTTTGGAACTGCCTTGATCGCAGAGTCTAGCTGCTCATAGAACATATCCTTCACATCATCAGAGGAAGCGAGTGTCGGTGCATATGCAGTGAGAATGGTGGCAAATCCACAGGAGGTTGCCAAGCGCAGTGATAATAATCTTTCATTACCTCCAGCTGGGATATCAATTATTCCCAGTAGCGAATTCTTCACTGCAAAGCCCACACCATGTTGCCTTTTTTCTGCCTGCCCTCTTCCCTTCCAAAAAAAGGTGTAAGACCAGGGATGGAGTTCTCTCCATAGCACAAAGCCTGGGCTAAAATAATGAAACCATGTGTTGCCCGTGCAGCACGATCCCTCTCTCGGCCTGCCTAGTTCACTCCAGAGGAAAGTTAACACCTATACATCTGGAACAAGACAAGATGCAGAAGCTGCCGGATCAGCAAAGCATTGCTCTAACTGTCCGCCTGTCGGAGCTTCGATCCTAGACCAGCTGCCAACCAAGGCTTAGGGCCTGGTCTGCCCTGCCATGACTTATTTTGTCTTTGGGTTGCATTTCCTCGCACCAGGATAAGGCTAGTACCCTCCCAATTGCGCTCTTCCACCCGAAGCCGTTGGCACAATGTGGGGTGTCGGGTTTGGTAAGCGCCGCCCAACATTCGGCGCTGACAGAAAGCAGGTAGTACCGTCTACTGTCAACGGTAGCTCAGTCATATATATACTAGCTGACCCGGCCCGGCTTCGCCCAGAACCTGGCGGAGATATGTCTGTCTGTCTGTCTGTCTGACCCGGCCCGGCTTCTCCCAGACCCTGGTGGGGAGCATCTCATTTAATTCATATAAGTAGTCATATAAGTAGTCATATAAGTTCCCGTTCCCGACTATCTATCTGTCTGTCTGTCTGTCTGTCTGTCTGTCTGTCTGTCTGTCTGTCTGTCTGACCCGGCCCAGCTTCGCCCAGCCCCTGATGGGGAGCATCTCATTTAAGTCATATAAGTAGTCATATAAGTTCCCGTTCCCGACTGTCTGTCTGTCTGTCTGTCTGTTCTGTTCTGTCTGTCTGTCTGTCTGTCTGTCTGTCTGTCTGTCTGTCTGTCTGTCTGCCTGTCTAATCATTTATTGGTTGCAGTTAGAACAACCTTAGGTAAACGAAGACCAACTTACAAAAAGTATTAGAAAGAGCACTTGAAAGATCTTTACATCTTCCCCCAACAATTAACTTGGGTAAATGGAGCTGGCGGCAGCAGCAGCAGTAGAAGAAGAAAAAGGAGGAGTAGAGGAAGGAGGAGGAAGAGGGAGGTGGAGGAGGGAGGAGGAGGGAAGAAGAGGGAGGCGGAGGGGAGGAGGAGGAGACAGGAGTAGGAGGAGGGAGTAGGAGGAGGGAGGAGGGGGAGGGAGGGAGGAGGGATTAGGAGGAGGAGGGAGGAGGGGGAGGGAGGACGATGAGGAGGAGGAACGAACGAACGAACAAACAAACTTTATTTTAAAAGGGTAACAAATTGGGCACGCAGGCCCGTCTTACATTCGGCCCTTTCAATCACTCATCTTTCATTCATCAAATGTGCATGTTACATTAACATAGGGGAAAAAACATTGTCAAATGGAGTTTGTAAGCATAAACAATGCATATTACGCATGATACATTCACATGAGAAAAAAAAAACATTATCAAATGAAAGTTGTAACCATAAACAGTGCATATTGCCATGTTGTGAGACACATCCCCATCCACCCTCATATCCCGCAGCCACCAACACATCCCCGACCACCAAACCTCCCCCACCTACCCACACATACCTCCACACACTCACACAGAACCAGGCGAACATACATGCCACCACACATCCACTGATCCCCCACCCACACACATTTCCCCAAGAAGAAGAAGAAGAAGAAGAAGAAGAAAGAAGAAGAAGAAGAAGAAGAAGAAGAAGAAGAAGAAGAAGAAGAAACCACACACACATACCCACACATCCTGCACCTATCCACACACATATCCCGCACTCTCACAATTTTCCCCACCCACCCACCACACACACATCAGCCAACCTACACCCACCCACCCAATATTTGCCATCTCTCAACTACACATCCCTACCTTTACACACATCCCCACCCATAAACACATCTCCCCACCTGCCCACACATATCCCCCACCCATAACCCAAAATCACACACCTCCCACCCACACACACCCCGCCACCCACATATACCCCACAAACACACATCCGACGCTCACACACATCTTCTCACAATTACACACCTCCCCCACCCATACACTCATCTCTCACACACATCCACCCACTCACGTACACATCCATCAACCACTCACACACACACATCACCCACGTGCCCATCAACACATGCATCTCTCGTCTACCCTCCCACCCACACAAACACCAACCACCCAGCCAAACACACATCCCCCATCCTCGCATTCATCCTTCAATCACCTGCACATCCCACATATCCCCCACATCTCCCATCCCACACAAAACTCCACCCATAAACACATTCCCCCCACACACACATCCCCCACATACATTCCCCATACACATCTCCGCCCACACATCTCCCCACCCACTCACACATCCTCCACCTACAAACATCCTCACCACCCACACATACATCCTGCACCTACTCACATTTACCCCATCCACACTCACACACTCCCACCCACACAGACATATCCCATTCACAGACACCACTCACACCGATTACACACCCATCCCTCAACCCACACAATCTCATACACACCCATTCACCCACCCAAACACACACTCCCTACCCACACCCCTCCCAACCCACCAACACCCACATACTTCCAACTATCCTCTCAAATATCCCCCCCCCCCCCCCACACACACATATCCCTCACATACACATACATCCAACACCGACTACAAATCCCTTCACACATCCACACATCACCATTAACCCATACACATCCCCCACATACAACCCCTCCACACATACATTCCCCACATCCCCACACACACCCATATCCCTCACATACACACTCATACACACATCCTCACATCTAGACACATACATGATGCCCTTACATGATCACTGAAACTAATAAGAACAAACTCCCACACTTTACACACAATTGAGACAATGACGATTGTCGTGAGAATTCTCGCAATTGCAAGAAGTGGAGAAATAATGTTACATATACATTATGTAGCAGTAAACTTTAGTGATGCAATTGAACTCTCTCTCTCTCTCTGCTCTCTCTCTCTCTCTGCTCTCTCTCTCTCTCTCTCTCTCTCTCTCTCTCTCTCTCTCTCTGCTCTCTCTCTCTCTCTCTCTCTCTCTCTCTCTCTCTTCTCTCTCTCTCTCTCTCACACATGTACATACACACATTCACATACAAAATACACACGCAAATACACACATATACCCACGCACATACACACACTACACACATCCATATACTTACGCACACGTACTCACATAACACCCGAAGATACACTCCCTCGCATACACTGCATGCATGCACACTTACACACACAATGTGGTGGATGGGTGGAGGCATGTATGTGTATCTGGGTTGTGTGTGTGGTTGGGTGGGGGAGTTGGGGCTGAATGGGGGATGTGTGGGTGGGTGGTGGATGTGTCTCATAACATGGTAATATGTATCGTTTATGTTTACAAAATTCATTTGACAATGTTTTCTAGTTATATTTGGTCTCTGACTCAGATCCCTGGGTTCAACTCCATACTTGTAGGTCAGCATGGCCGAATGGATAAGAACACGTGTTCTTAAACATTCGGTGTGCTGATGCCGAGGTAAGGGGCTCAACCCCTACACCGGGCAGTTTGACCAAAATGCTGACCTATCGTCCTTGCTTGGAGATGTAAATTACAAGTACCTCTGAAGTCGAAGTGCATTCACTTGATGGCAAGGGACACTGTTAATAGGGGAAGCTAATCCACATGCAAAGTTCATTCCAGCATTACTTGAAATAGTGTGTATAGACTACACTTGAGTTCAAAGTTCAGTCCAATGCATGAATATGTATTGTGTATGGACTACACTTGAGTTCAAAGTTCAGTCCAATGCATGAATATGTATTGTGTATGGACTACACTTGAGTTCAAAGTTCAGTCCAATGCATGAATATGTATTGTGTATGGACTACACTTGAGTTCAAAGCAAGGGAGCGCAAATAAAAATCATGCTTCAGAGAATGTTCAATCAGACCCACAGCAGCCTGGTGACAATGATAATGATCAATCAGACCCACAGCAGCCAGGTGACAATGCTAATGATCAATCAAACCTACAGCAGCCTGCATCAATATATGAAATTATATCTCGAAATTGAGGCACAAAAGTTGTAAATATTGTCCGAAAACATGTACTTTGTGAATGTGGCGCCACTGAAATTCTGCTAAATAAGTGTTAAACACTGTACGACTAGTGCCACCTTGGTATCTTTGTTTCCTTTTTACTTGCATCCACAACCCTTCAATTGTTTGGGTGTGAATGTCACTGTGTACAGGGTCAACAAAGTTATTGGCATGAACAACAACTGCATGATCGTAGATGCCATGGTTTAGTTGACCTACGTTGTTGTAGCCTCGCCAGGCATCGGTGACAATGGTCGTTCCTGGTAAGACGTGATCACTTATAATGCGTTCCAGTGTTGTCGCATCTCGCCTTTCCACAACTTCCAACCAGCAACGACCACTACCACGTTCAACCAGGCCAACTACCCATTGACCACGACGAAAGTGACCACGGTGGTACTTTCGGTGGAAAAAGTAGCTCTCGTCAGCTTCAACGACCACTGACTGTCCCTGAGCATCAAATCCTCCCAACAATGGATTGTTACGCAGCATCCAGTTGTAACACTCTACCCGAGCTGATGGTCTGCCTGGCATTATAATATTTCTTTACATCAAGTAGAAACAAGTGTATTGAAAGCCTCTGTATCAGTATCGGTATCTCCGTATTTATTTATATGTAACTAAGGAAGTAGTCAAAACGGAAGTAATCACACAATGAGGTCCTGTAAGGGATTCTTATTCACTACATTCACTGCGGAACTATTTGGGACCGGAATTCGGAACAGTGCCGAAGGATCTGTTAAGAATATACTAATTAATTGAATTATTACGGTTATGATAATATAAATTAAATTTATAATTACTGGTTCTTCTTCTGCTGTTTATTCTCTGTTGGCAAATAGTAATATATAATATATCTTAAGCGAACTCAATCAAAACCGTAGCAGTCTTTTGCTATCATCTCCTGCAGCTCTTTGCATGTCCCATAAGTTGGTTCCATTTGTGATTTTTGCAGCCAAGTTTTCTATGGGATGGGTTGCCAAGACCAATCTTCCTTAGTTGCCTCTTATGCCATGCATGGTAGATTACAGTATTACTATTCTTTGTTTTTCCTAATAATTGGCCCCACGGTGGATTACAATGTTAACAATATTTTTATAATTGAAAAACAAAAGAAATAATATGGAAAAACATTGAGAAAGTATTACTCTGAATCAACACTAAACTTCCAGCTGTATGGAACAAAAGTGGAACTCCAAAACATATTTGAGTTCAGCTTGAAAATTGCCCCATGGTGTAATCATCAAAGAAGATAGGCGCAAGCCCTATACCTTCACACCTCTGGTGACATCTACCATTGATGGATGTGTGCATCTAGACATGCCAGAGTAAAAGGTACTGAAAACACAGAACAGCTGGCATATAGTGCACCAATACATATGAAAGCAATCGTGGACAGGGCTGATATAGTCACTGCAGTTTGAATTTGGCTGGCGGATACTTCTTTTCTTCTTTTGTTTGCTGCTGGCGGATATCGATGAGATTGACTCTAGCATGACTGTACTAATTAGGAGTGAAGCATGGTCAAGCACAGTGATACAGTCTGTGAGGCCAAGAAAAGAGATATAACTAACTCCTCAGGGAGCAGTGAGCAGAAAGTCTTTAGTATGGCTGCTGTATCAGAGGACTGAGCACCCAGGGGAATGCCCTTTGTGCAGTGACATCAATCCACATAACATACGTAACATCTGCTACAGGACCATCCTACAGAATAACCTTGGAAAAGGTGGAGTATCTGTTTAGCCCATGGATCAGGGTTACATGAGACCAAGGATGCAGGTGGTGGATGAAGTTGAGGAGCAGCCGACAGATATTTGTAGGTTATGGTCTCCAATTTCACGACGGTAGGCAAAGGATCTCTTTTTAAAGACAATGCTATGATCATCAACCAGCATGGTCACTGCTACAAAGGAAAGTAATGGCAAACTACCTTCTTTACAGATGCCAAGACAATCTAGTTTTGTCATTTGAGATGGTAAAACATGACCACCCATGCTTATCGGCATGGCACATGATGGAGATAGGGTGACCTTACTGTTTTTTTGTTCTTGTTGTCATTTCAGATTGCTAAACTTGTATTCACCGTCACTGATGATGAAATTAATTCAAGAGAAGAAATAAAAAATCTTAAAGTGGAACAATCACAACTGAGCATTACAGATGAGTTTGTTCGGTATGCAAAGTTACAGAGACAAGTAGACAAACTGATGTCACAAATCAAAGAGAAAGGTAAGAAGTTTCATTGTGCCATCGCAATAAGCATGCAGGGGTCATGGTTCACTATCTCATACGATCACCAGAGTCATGGATCAGCTCTGTGTTCTTGTCTCGACCATACCATGTGGCCAAGCCATCCAGGTAGTTGTCTCTCTGCCTTCACCTTACTATTTGGCCATCAATTTTTCCAGTTGTCACTAAGTTTTCTAGTTTATATTTTTTAACATAACATGCCCATAAAATCTTGACTATAAATCTAATTTCGCTAATGAGTTTAGTTTTTATTTGTTTCTTGGAGAACTTGTTATTTTGTTTTTCTGCTCATCCATGGTACTCTTTGCAGTCTCCTCAGAAACCACACTTCCATGCCATTAAGTGTTTCTCAGCATGTCTACTTATTGTCCATGTAGCACAGGCATATAGCAATATAGATTCTGTATAGCACTTCAGTATTGTTTTTCTAACTGCAGTTGACAGCTTTTTATTGGTCAGTATATTTTTTTCATCTTGCAAAAGGCTAGTTTGCAAGTAAAAACACATAGCAGAAATATATGCCTGCCATGTGTTACCGTATGATTAGTAAGGTGGATACAGGAAAGTTTCGTGTAGAACGGCTTTCCACGCTTTAGAGGTCACTGATTGTGAGAGTTGTATGTATTTTCTGCACTGTTTATGCAGGAGTGCTGGCGCAGTGGCAAAAGGTTACGGACGCATTTCGTAATCCTGCATACCCACGTTCGAAACACAGCTGTGGGCGATTTGGCAGTAGACCGCCTTGCATTGGTTTAAAAAAAATTGAAATGGTATGGGTGCCGGTCGTTTAGAAAGCAATTGCAAACTACTGAACGTAAACTTGCCAAGAGATCACAGCAGCAAAACATGTTGGTGTTGACTGCGACGCCCTGTAAAGGATATGCAACTAACATGCAGGAGTGCGGGGAATGTAAAGACTGATAGGCTGGCAGGTAATGAACCTCTCAGTAGTAGATTACCTATGGACAAGGGAGAAGTGGTCGGACGCCTGTGGGACCAGGTGGAGAAAGCGGTTGAACAGACTGAGAACCCATATGTGGAGAGAATTGTATGGCAGGGGATCAGCCGGGACTCTGGACAAATCTCAAAACTGAGAGGGAAGATGAGGAGAACTTTCAATCAGATGGCAGTTGAAACCATTAGCTGTATGGCTCTTTGCTGGCTGTTGACTAAGGGGACAGAGCACGCATAGGAATGTCCTGCATGCAGTGATGTCGGTTCTTATCTCAGTTCAACTCATGTGTTACCTCAAAGGGGAAGTCAAGTCTAGTAACACTGTAAACCTTCTGCGCAGGTCGTAAAAGACAGCTCAAGAGAGTTGATGCAAGATTGCTACAATCACACCATTACAAAAATGTCAGCCAACATCCAATCAATCATGAACAGCCCTACAGTAGGTTTGGTATGTGTATACTGATGTAGTTGATGGGTTGTCAAAGTTGATACACATTTGCAGATATATTCTTCTATATTAATATATCTTACCATGTAGTGAAAGTTGATACAAATGTTCAGTCATACATCTTCTATATTGATATATTTTACCACATAATAAAAGTTGATACAAATGTGCAGTCATACAGCTTATATATTAATGTATTCTGGCAGGTAGTGAAAGAAAACAGCATGTTTACTATTTACGTTTGGGTGTCACTGCTGGGATATATGTTCTACATGTAAGTATCATGGGTTCTTGTTTCCCCGTTGTAAACCTGTGCATTCTATATTCCCCCATTGTACCAATTTGTTTTCTGTATTCCCTTATTGAAACACTGTGTATTCTATATTCCCCCATTGTACCACTTTGTTTTCTACATTCCCTTATCAAAACACTGTGTATTCTATATTCCTTCATGGCAGCACTGTGTATTCCATATTCTCACATTGTAACACTTCATATTTTATATTTCCTCAGTGTAACACTGTATATCTATTCCTCCATCGTAACACTGTGTATTCTATGTTCCCCCAATATAACACCTTATACTCTCTGTTCCCCATCATAACACTTTATACTCTCTGTGTCCCGTCATAACACTTTATAATCTCTTTTCCCCATCATAACACTATATTCTGACCCCCATCATAACGCTTTGTTTCCCACCATAACACTTTATACTCTCTGTTCCCCACCATAACACTTTATACTTTCTGTTCCTCATCATAACACTTTATACTCTGTTCCCATCATAACACTTTATACTCTCTGTTCCTCATCATAACACTTTATACTCTGTTCCCATCATAACACTTTATACTCTCTGTTCCCTATCATAACACTTTATACTCTCTGTTTCCCCACCATAACACTTTATACTTTCTGTTCCCCATCATAACACTTTGTTTCCCATCATAACACTTTATACTCTGTTCCCATCATAACACTTTATACTCTGTTCCCATCATAACACTTTATACTCTGTTCCCATCATAACACTTTATACTCTCTGTTCCCCATCATAACACTTTATACTCTCTGTTTCCCCACCATAACACTTTATACTTTCTCTTCCTCATCATAACACTTTATACTCCCTAGTCCCCATCATAACACTTTATACTCCCTATTCTCCATAATAACACTTTATACTCTCTGTACCCCATCATAACACTTTATACTCCCTGTTCCCCACCATAACACTTTATACTCTCTGTACCCCATCATAACACTTTATACTCTCTGTTCCCATCATAACACTTTATACTCCCTATTCTCCATAATAACACTTTATACTCTCTGTACCCCATCATAACACTTTATACTCTCTGTTCCCCACCATAACACTTTATACTCTCTGTTCCCATCATAACACTTTATACTCCCTATTCTCCATAATAACACTTTATACTCTCTGTACCCCATCATAACACTTTATACTCTCTGTTCCCATCATAACACTTTATACTCCCTATTCTCCATAATAACACTTTATACTCTCTGTTCCCCACCATAACACTTTATACTTTCTGTTCCTCATCATAACACTTTATACTCTCTGTTCCTCATCATAACACTTTATACTCTCTGTTCCCCACCATAACACTTTATACTCCCTAGTCCCCACCATAACACTTTATACTCTCTGTTCCCCACCATAACACTTTATACTCCCTAGTCCCCACCATAACACTTTATACTCTCTGTTCCCCACCATAACACTTTATACTTTCTGTTCCTCATCATAACACTTTATACTCTCTGTTCCCCACCATAACACTTTATACTCTCTGTTCCCCACCATAACACTTTATACTCTCTGTTCCCCACCATAACACTTTATACTCTCTGTTCCCCACCATAACACTTTATACTCTGTTCCCATCATAACACTTTATACTCTCTGTTCCCTATCATAACACTTTATACTCTCTGTTTCCCCACCATAACACTTTATACTTTCTGTTCCCCATCATAACACTTTGTTTCCCATCATAACACTTTATACTCTGTTCCCATCATAACACTTTATACTCTCTGTTCCCCATCATAACACTTTATACTCTCTGTTTCCCCACCATAACACTTTATACTTTCTTTTCCTCATCATAACACTTTATACTCCCTAGTCCCCATCATAACACTTTATACTCCCTATTCTCCATAATAACACTTTATACTCTCTGTACCCCATCATAACACTTTATACTCTCTGTACCCCATCATAACACTTTATACTCTCTGTACCCCATCATAACACTTTATACTCTCTGTTCCCATCATAACACTTTATACTCCCTATTCTCCATAATAACACTTTATACTCTCTGTACCCCATCATAACACTTTATACTCTCTGTTCCCATCATAACACTTTATACTCCCTATTCTCCATAATAACACTTTATACTCTCTGTACCCCATCATAACATTTTATACTCTCTGTACCCCATCATAACACTTTATACTCTCTGTTCCCCACCATAACACTTTATACTCTCTGTTCCCCACCATAACACTTTATACTTTCTTTTCCTCATCATAACACTTTATACTTTCTTTTCCTCATCATAACACTTTATACTCTCTGTACCCCATCATAACACTTTATACTCTCTGCACCCCATCATAACACTTTATACTCTCTGTACCCCATCATAACACTTTATACTCCCTAGTCCCCATCATAACACTTTATACTCTCTGTACCCCATCATAACACTTTATACTCTCTGTACCCCATCATAACACTTTATACTCTCTGTACCCCATCATAACACTTAATACTCTCTGTACCCCATCATAGCACTTTATACTCTCTGTTTCCCATCACAACACTATACTCTGTTCCCTATCATAACACTATATACTCTGTTCCCCATCATAATACTTTATACTCTGTTCCCCACCATTACACTGTATACTTTCTGTTCCCCATCATAACACTATACTCACTATTCCCTATCATAACACTTTATACTCCCTATTCCCCATCATAACACTTTATACTCCCTATTCCATATCATAACACTTTATACTCTCTGTTCCCCATTATAACACTTTATACTCTGTTTCCCATCACAACACTTTATACTCTCTGTTCCCCATCATAACACTATATACTCTGTTTCCCATCACAACACTTTATACTCTCTGTTCCCCATCATAAGACTTTATGTTCCCCATCATAAAACTTTATACTCCCTATTCCCCATCATAACACTTTATACTCTATATAGCCCATCATAACACTTTATACTCTCTCCTCCCCATCATAACACTTTATACTCTCTCCTCCCCATCATAACACTTTATACTCTCCTCCCCATGATAACACTTTATACTCTCTCCTCCCCATCATAACACTTTATATTCTCTCCCATCACAGTCGCACTTTGTATTCTGCCCTCCCCACTCTAAACCTTTGCTTTGATCATGTGCTTATCTGTCTTGTTGCAGGCGGTACTGGTGCTCTCCATGATGTTCATGTTCAGAGATACACCGCTGCTAACCGTTGATCCATCTTGGGTGTCTCCCTTTGCATCACTTGTGGCGTTTCCAACAGGAATCCCAGGTAGGTTAAAACAGGACACACTCACATTTGTGTAGTACTTCTGATTAGAATTTGCTGATCTGCTGTCATCACTTTTTTTTTGGCAACAATTCTTATTCTTCTGTTACTTTTTATCCCCCCATTAAGAAATAGGCCATTAACCAACTCACGCCAAGATGACTATTATTTGCTTCTCTGACTATGTTTTCCCCAATTTATTAATCTGACTTAATTCACTTCCCCATGTGTTTTTATGTCTCCCGCTGTTTTAATTCACCCTGTGGGTTCCATACAAGGTCATGTCTAGTTATGCTATTCTCAGCAAGTTTTCTCCGGATCCTGTTTCCTATCCAGTGCCAGCTTTTTCTCTTCACTTCTTGATTCATTAGTATTTGTTTAGTTCTCTCCATGAGCCAGCTCTGTGGTGAAGAGTTTACGAATGTAATTTGTAATCCTGCATACCACGTTCGAAACAGTTGCGGGCGATTTGGCAGCAGGCCACTTTGCGTTGATTTTCATACAACGAGATGAATGCCGGCCATTTAGAAAGCAAATGCTAAGAAATCACAAACATTTTTTTAAAATGCTGGGATTGACTGCTAAGTTCTGTAAAGGACATACAACTCTTCATGAGCTCTACATTGGTGAACAAGGGAAGGCAGAGAGGTAAATTTCTGGATGGCTTGGCAACATGGCATAATTGAGAGGAAAACAGAGCTGATGCACGACTCTGGTGATCATGTGAGATGGTGAAATATGACTGCCCACACTTGATGGTGATTTTCGCTCTGGGCAACAGGTTGGAATTTATGGACGAAGAAATATCTCAAACTACCAGAGGAAACAATCCCAACCTCGGTCTGACCTCAGCTAGTTCTGACAAGGATATACTGAATCAACTAGGTAGGTTAACCTGGGCAGCAAACGCCCACAGAAGTTGGACGGGTCGGCCAAGAGGTGCACGTATCGCTGCTATGCTGCAAACTCACACAATATAATTAATGTCCGAAACAATAAAAATATCGGACGGAAAATGAAGAAAAAGGAGAAGATATGCTGAAACACGACCTGATTATATCCTAAATGCCTGTCATTGGATGTGAAGTTTGAGATCCAGCTGTGCACAACCCACTGCTTTCTGAGCTTGGAGAGGGGGGTGAGAGTTGTGCAACACATACCCTGTGAAGATGGTACTTTGGTAGCGGGTCGAGAGGAAAATCTCTACACCAACAGTAACAAGTCCTTTCCAGGGTTCAGAGAGTTGGTAATGGGTCGGGAGGAAGATCTCTACACCAACAGTAACAAGTCCTTTCCAGGGTTCAGAGAGTTGGTAATGGGTCGGGAGGAAGATCTCTACACCAACAGTAACAAGTTTTCCAGGGTTCAGAGAGTTGGTAATGGGTCGGGAGGAAGATCTCGACACCAAAAGTAACCAGTCCTTTCCCGGGTTCAGAGAGTTGGTAATGGGTCGGGAGGAAGATCTCGACACCAAAAGTAACCAGTCCTTTCCCGGGTTCAGAGAGTTGGTAATGGGTCGGGAGGAAGATATCGACACCAAAAGTAACCAGTCCTTTCCAGGGTTCAGAGAGTTGGTAATGGGTCGGGAGGAAGATCTCTACACCAACAGTAACAAGTCCTTTCCAGGGTTCAGAGAGTTGGTAATGGGTTGGGAGGAAGATCTCGACACCAAAAGTAACCAGTCCTTTCCAGGGTTCAGAGAGTTGGTAATGGGTCAGGAGGAAGATCTCTACACCAACAGTAACAAGTCCTTTCCAGGGTTCAGCGAGTTAGTAATGGGTCGGGAGGAAGATCTCTACACCAACAGTAACAAGTCCTTTCCAGGGTTCAGAGAGTTGGTAATGGGTCGGGAGGAAGATCTCTACACCAACAGTAACAAGTCCTTTCCAGGGTTCAGAGAGTTGGTAATGGGTCGGGAGGAAGATCTCGACACCAAAAGTAACCAGTCCTTTCCCGGGTTCAGAGAGTTGGTAATGGGTCGGGAGGAAGATCTCGACACCAAAAGTAACCAGTCCTTTCCAGGGTTCAGAGAGTTGGTAATGGGTCGGGAGGAAGATCTCTACACCAACAGTAACAAGTCCTTTCCAGGGTTGAGCGAGTTAGTAATGGGTCAGGAGGAAGATCTCTACACCAACAGTAACAAGTCCTTTCCAGGGTTCAGCGAGTTAGTAATGGGTCAGGAGGAAGATCTCTACACCAACAGTAACAAGTCCTTTCCAGGGTTCAGAGAGTTGGTAATGGGTCGGGAGGAAGATCTCGACACCAAAAGTAACCAGTCCTTTCCCGGGTTCAGAGAGTTGGTAATGAGTCGGGAGGAAGATCTCGACATCAAAAGTAACCAGTCCTTTCCAGGGTTCAGAGAGTTGGTAATGGGTCGGGAGGAAGATCTCTACACCAACAGTAACAAGTCCTTTCCAGGGTTCAGAGAGTTGGTAATGGGTCGGGAGGAAGATCTCGACACCAAAAGTAACCAGTCCTTTCCAGGGTTCAGAGAGTTGGTAATGGGTCGGGAGGAAGATCTCTACACCAACAGTAACAAGTCCTTTCCAGGGTTCAGCGAGTTAGTAATGGGTCGGGAGGAAGATCTCTACACCAACAGTTAACAAGTCCTTTCCAGGGTTCAGCAAGTTAGTAATGGGTCAAGAGGAAGATCTCGACACCAACAGTAACAAGTCCTTTCCAGGGTTCAGCGAGTTAGTAATGGGTCAGGAGGAAGATCTCGACACCAACAGTAACAAGTCCTTTCCAGTTTTCAGCGAGTTGGTGGCTTGTAAACAGGGTGGCCTTTACTGAGTTGCTTTCTGAGGTTCAGAGAATTGGTAGCTTGTAAAAGGGTGGCCTTTATTGTGTTGTTTTCTGGGGTTCCGAGAGTTGGTAGTTCGTAAACAGGGTGGCTTTTACTGTGTTGTTTTCTGGAGTTCAGAGAGTTGGTGGCTTGTAAACAGGGTGGCCTTTACTGAGTTGCTTTCTGAGGTTCAGAGAATTGGTAGCTTGTAAAAGGGTGGCCTTTATTGTGTTGTTTTCTGGGGTTCCGAGAGTTGGTAGTTCGTAAACAGGGTGGCTTTTACTGTGTTGTTTTCTGGAGTTCAGAGAGTTGGTAGCTTGTAAACAGGGTGGCCTTTACTCTGTTGTTTTTCCTATGCTCCACAGGTGCGGTGGGCTTGGGTTGCTGGCTGTTGGTGTCTAATTCTGTCATCCATAGAGTCAAGTCGGTGGCCAAACTGTAGACAAATGTGTCAGCTCACTCGTGACAGGCAGGAAGACGGAGGGTGTTAGAGACAGGGGTCAACAGAGAGATGCAATGTGGATGGATTGACAGAGTGACACAGAAGAGAATCAGCATTGTATTATATAGATGTATTCTTGAAATTGTGAGGTGGTGAACCGTGACTGCCCATGCAACATGGCACATGATGTTGATGACTTGGGGGAGTCCTGGGGAGAGACATATGACCTGTCCTGACCCTAAAGGCAGCATTAACTGTCTAATAACAAAAGACCAGAACATGATTTCCTATCTTTGAGCATAGTGTGTCATATGATGTGTGCTTAAACATAAATTAATCACAGCTCACTCCTGAGTGTCTGTTCTGCACTCATCTTTGGCAGACTTTGACATCATTTGAATGTCTGGCTCTTGCACATATCAGGAAATTGTTCTTCATGTTTCTTCTGACTTTAATTTCTCTCAGCCAACTCATGCCAAACTCTTTATTCATTTTCTTCTTCGTCGTCTAACTTTCATTTCCCTCTTTGTAGACTTGCTCATGATTGGTTGGAATGTGCAGCTAAGTTTTCTAAGGGATGAGGTCACCAGTCTCATGCCACTTCTCCTCGGTCACCTCCTACAACATGCCTGGTGTAGGTTACAGCGTCTTTGCTTTCTTTAATGGCCCCAGTAACACATGGGCCAACAAACTGCTACTTCTACCAAGACCAGACGCATAGAACATGGTTTTTTTTGGCGCTTGCTCGCTTTGAGCTCAAGCGTAGTCCATACACACTATTTATAGTAGTGGTGGACTTAATTTTGTGTGTGCATTAGCTTTCCCTATTAACAGTGTCCCTCGCCAACAGGCAAACCCACTCCGACTTCAGGGGTACTTGTAATTTACATCCCCAAGTCAAGGACAACAGGTCAACATTTTAGTCCAGCTGTCCGGTGTAGGGGTTAAACCCCTAGCACAACAGATGTTTAAAAACACATGTTCCTACACATTCGACCATGTTGACCTGCGCATAGAATATTTGATCTGGAACAAAATAAGATAGAACATTTGACATGGAATAAAATAAGATAAAACATTTGACATGGAACAAAATAAGATAGAACATTTGATCTAGAACAAAATAAGAACTGATGGACACTCAAGTGTATCACTACATGTCTTCGGGCCAAAAAGGAAAAGATCGCAAGCAGCACTGGTTCTAAAGCATATATGTATATAGTTTATATTTTTGGTGGCATTTTAATATTTTATATTATATCGGAAGCTGTTATTTATTATTGCTGAATTTTTATGTGTTGTGTTATTGTTGTTATAATGATATATATATGTGTGTCATCATTTATTTGTATTCAAGTGTGGGGAAAAGGTCCATTCCCCAACTTCTTTTCTCCATGCTTAACTCACACATAAGTATGTGTTTTGCCACTTTATGCTCCAAATATGTGTCATTGCATTGTTTGTATCTGTTGTGCGTGTCTCAGATACTCTTTATTGTAAATATTAGAACAGTTGTGTCACCTCAGCTGTGATGCCACCTGTTGTTGTAGTCTAGCTTGTATATCCCCATTTCTCCAACATTTAGTCGCAGAGAAGTTTTTGTGTCCCCATATCTCCACCTTGTATTTGTAGAGAAGCTTGTATGTCCCCATATCTCCACCTTGTAGTACCTGTCTTAGGGCAGCTGACTAGCCATTGAACAGCTGGCCAAACCAGGTGAGAGTAGCTGGCTGGTGTTCAACCTTCAATGAGTTAGGGTCTGCATACCCCACAAGCACGGCTGAAGGAAACCATTATTTGGTTCAACAGACAGAATGGCGAGCACCAGCAATGTGCTGTGGAGCGTAGTAAGCACAGTGGTGCACACAAAACCCCTGGTCATTCACTGCACCTGACTACATCCCCAGTCATCTCGACTTGTTCTGCCACTGGATTCGGATGGACGCTGGCAAGAGAGTGAAGTCGATGACATTTGCGCAACTCTTCCTTACTTTACATGAATTCATTGAGCAAGTCACTTTTGTTCTGTAGTATGCATTTGATGAGATACAGTGAAATATGCCAGGTAATAAATTATTCAACATACTGTTTGTGTCTTCATTATTCAAATATTGATTAGGGGGGGGGGGGGGGTGTTTGAAACTTTTAAATTAGCAGCAGACAACCCTACTTCTAAGCCTTGATCAACCTGGATCAACTCTGATGATATTCCTTCAAGCCACCGTCTCAATCCATCCAGCATCATTTCTCTTGTTCTGCCTCTCTTCCCCTTGATCTTTCCAGTTGTCACGATGTTCTCCAATGCCTCTCTTCTCGTAACATGACCGAAGAAAGTTGTCTCTTTCTGATTGTTGTATATAATGTTCTAGTTTCATTAGCCTCTATCAGGCAATTGTTGTTAGACACTTTGGCAGTCCAAGGAATTTGCAACATTCGTCTCAGGAACCACATCTTTGTTGCTTGCAAGGTCTTCTTAATTTGTTCATTTACATTCCAAGATTTACTGTCATACAGCAAAACAGGCTTTATAAAGCATTTTAGCACTCTTACATGCAATGCTAGTGAACTTATTGCATAAGACACTTTTCATTTTCTGAAATACAGCTTTTGCTTGTCCTATTCTGTTCTTAATCTTTGATCAAACCTGACAATAGTACAAGGGGACTTCAAATAAAAACCTTGAAAGTGTAATATTACAATAACCATGCCTTTGTCTTGTAACCTGTCAATATTATTGTTAAAGGTGTCAAGAGTGTTCTGCATGTGACTTCACAGTGCAGACGACCACAGTAACGTTATAAGGACAGTTTAAAAATGGCCACCCTACTTTTGGCATGCACCAAAGAGAAGCCACGCTCTGCTATCCTTTTTTTTTAAAAATCAGTGAAGGGGTGAGACCTATAGAACTTCATCAGCAAATGAAGGTCCAGTATAGTGATGCATGCCTGTCAGTCCAGCAAGTGTATGAGTGGAGTAGAAAGTTTCAAAATGGTGTGACTTCTGTGACAGACTTCACGACCTGGCCAGGTACACCAAGTAGTAATCCCAGAGTCGATTGCAGCCTTTGAAAGCCCCATACAGGAAAACTGCTAATTGACTGTGAGTGACATTGCCGCACATCTTAACATCAGTCAAGGTTCAGCACACCACATCATCCATGATGTGCTACAGTACCACAAAGTGTCTGCAAAATGGGTGCCATGGCAACTAACTCCAGAATTGAAATGAGGCATTGATGCTTGTCAAGAACTTTTGCAGTGCTTTGAAGCAGAAGGTGATGGTTTCCTATCAAGAATTGTTACTGGAGATGAAACCCCGGGTCACCGAAACCAAAGAAGTTTCGCATGCAGCCATCTGCAAGGGAGGTTATGCTGACTCTCTTCTGGGATGAACAAGGCATTATTTTAGAGCACTACATGCCAAGAAGGAAAACTGTCTGAGTAAAGGTGTCCTGTTGCAGCATGACAATGCTAGACCCCATACTGCTCGTGCAACAACTGAAACTATCGAACACACCACTTTCAGTGTGTGCCACATCCCCCATACTCGCCAGGCCTATCCCCAAGTGATTTCCACCTGTTTGGACAATTCAAAGAGTCATCGGGAAGAAAGACTTTGGTCTGATAAAGAGGTACAGCAGGTACAAGAGTGGTTACACATGCGACCAAGATAATTTTTTTCTACAGGAATCCAAGCATTTTATCAGTGCTGGAGGACTTGCATTGAATGCAGTGGTAACTACATTGAAGAATTATACATTTGTTCTGTACTTTTTCAGAAAATATTCACCCAAAGAAAACCATTTAAGGTTTTCATTTGAAGCCCCCTTGTATATCGTATAATAAGAAAGTCTTTTTTTTGGAATCCAGAGGGAAAATGCAATAGAGGGAAACCTTAAAATACAAGGAGAAGAAAATTGGAAATAGAGATGAATAATATTGTAATATTGTAAGGACATGAAAAGAGTGACAGGAGATAACAACAGATGGGACAGCCTGGCGTGAGTTGGTTGAAGGCTTATGCTGCAGTAAGGCGACAAAGAGGAGAAGGAAATATCACAGCTGTAAATAAATGTAATAAAACAGATGGAGTCTCCATGTCGAAGTGGTCTAGTCATCTGACTCGGGCTCCGAAGGTTGTGGGTTCGATTCTGGGCTGCGTCCTTCAGTTCATGAGTGCATTTTTCGGAGACTCATGAGGGTCATTGCTGGAGCTACGGAGTTTGTGCTTTGTGCTTTCTGCGCTGCGGAAAGAGACTGAGCCATATGGGATAAAAAATCTGGTACAAGGAAGTTGACCCTGTCAACTTTTAAGCGACTTTTAAAAATAAAACAGATAATAGTTTATATGTAGTTATTGTTTGCGGAGCCCATTTATTTATCAAGTATATCTAAAAAACCAGTTAGCTTCATAACCAGTGCAAGGGCTGAAGTTCTTGATGATGATGATCTCAAAAGTAACATTTCATATATTCATTGTTGTTACAATGCCACTTCTTCAATTTCATCATCAAAATTTTCAATGGCTGTCACTGAAGGTTTGGCAGAAAAGAAATTTGATTTTTGCTGTCTTTGCTGAGGTGGTTGAATTTTTCCTTTTTTCTCTGAAAGATCATTAACAGACGCAAAACCTCCACCCAAACTGGCGGACTCTTTGTCGGAATCAAAAATGGATATATTCATTTTGGATGTGTCGTTCTCCCAAGGAAAAGTTGAATTAGTTATTCTTGATTGGTTATTTGAAAATGGAGATTTAGCACTGAATAATGTTTCAATTTCTTCATCGACTTTTCTTGTAGAAGGTGTTTTTGTGATGGAGAATGTATCATTCTCCACTCCAGCTCTTTTTGTTGATGGTGAGTTTTCTTGCCGACCAAATAAGCTTTCCAGAAGATTTGATTGTTTGTCATTCTGCCGTGTTGTTTTTGATGAGCTGTTACTTGATATTTTGATAGGTTCATTGTCATCAAAAATAGACAGGGGGTTGCTGTTGAGGTTCTTATGTCCCCTCGTAGGACCATATGAAGGTTGGTAGTCTCCGCTATCACTCCCCATCGTCAGCCAGTTTTTCTGATTTTCCAAATGAGGTATGTTAGCCGCCTCATGTGAAAACTTGTTATTTATATTTCTAGTGGTTGTAATAAATGACAGTTCATCTGATTTGGCCCCGTTACTTTTCAGTGGTGCTGCCGAAGCCAGAGTTCCGGTGGCTGTGCTGTTTCCCTCATCTAAAGCTTTTAACCGCTTCAGCAATTCATCTTTTCTCCTTCTCTCTGCCTGAAGAACTAGATCACTCTCAAGTCTCTCATTATACTCTTGCCTCTTTCCTTCTCTCTGTTCTGTGTCTTTCTTCTCATACCAAAGTTTTTCCTGCATTTCTCTAGTATTATTTCTTTCAACTTCTTGTCTTTCTCTTCTTTTAGCTTCTTGTTCTTGCAGATTATCTGCCCTCATTTTCTCATCACTTGTACCTACTTTCACAGATCTATCCACATTTTGTTGCCCACTTTCTGTGTTCAGCATCTATAAATTGGGCAGGAAAAACAAAAAAAGAAATTTAATTTACAAAACAAAAATATTATTCAGTCATTTATTAATCCATCTACATATACATATTACCCCAACACATTTATGCACAAACACACACGTAGATATGTATGTGAATTGGTTAGTTAGCCACAGTTCCAACTTCACGGCAAAGGGTCGCCCTATTATGCTCCGCTCCTGTTCCAGTGAATATCACACAAAATGATCCTCACTGCCCCATGTGAGAAGTGGAACAGACAGAATTATAGATAAACCAACAGCCCGCACAGGTATACTATGCATAATAACACTGCCAGAATGCCAACACAAAAGTCTGCCATGAAAAATAAAGTTTATCATCGATGGAAGCGGCAGTCACTAGAAAACCAGCAGCCACACATTACTGCATAAGGTAATCCAGTTCAGCAACTGGACAGCCGCCATTTTTCTGAACATGCAGTTCACGCTACAAACAACTGCGGACAGATGTAAAAGATGGAAATTCACAGCTCACAGTGTCGCTTCACGCATTCACCTCAGTAGCAGGGTGATGGAACCATGCACTACCAGTCCAACATGAGAAAAATATGTAAGCAAACCGTAGCCACAAGCACAAACATTCTAGAGGCCTTAACAGCTCAACCGCCTACCCTCCATGTTAGACCAGAAGTCTGATATGTATGTGTGTCTACTGAATACTCAGGTTTATTAAGAAAGTCAGAATGCTAACTGGTCACATATTCTTCCATGCACTCAAGACTACAACAAAGTATTGGTCCTAACACTTCACTAACCCACAGTGAGTTCCTGCTGCAGGACTTTGGGGATGATATCAAAGAAAAAGGTGACACCAGAATGTAAAATAACAATAGAAAGGAAAATGCTTAACAATGTGATTTAAATACCTAGGGGTAATTATAATGTTAGTTAGTTAGTTAGTCGACAGATCATCCTCGTTGCACATCGGACCATTCAGTCCATAAGTGCTCGGATCCCCTCCTCAGCAAATCCCGCAGCGTGTAGCGGCTAACGACGCCAGTTCTGTGTTGGTTTATCAATCTTCTTTGGCGTCCTGCGTAGTGTTCTTGTTTGGCCACCCCTCTTTTAATTTGCTGCTCTCGCAGTCTGGCCATTGTTGTAGATTCACAGTCATCACTTGGTTCTCGCAAAAGTCTCGCTTCTCGTAGAGCATTCAGAATGTCAGCCTGGTCCATGGCGCGTCCGCCCTCCACAGTAGCCTCACCTGCGAGCTTGTCAGCCCGCTCATTCCCTTGTACTCCCGCATGCCCTGGCACGAAGATGAAACTAATCTTTGCCAGCCGAGACCGCTTCAGAGGCAGCAACCATTCTCTTCGGATCGACCCCTCCTCTATCCTCTTGATCATGTTCATTGAGTCGCTAAGGAAACAAGCCCTAGTGAATGTCTGTGTCTCGAGCCATGTAATTGCTTTACTTACTGCCATGACTCGTCAGTCCTCTGCCAGATGAGGTCAGCACCTTGGAAGTCAGAAATGCTCTTATTCTTGACTACACCACTCATGCTTTTATGTAGTCGCCAGAACAATTTCAGTGACTTGTCTGTGCTTACTCTTTGTCACACCTCTGCCCATTTTTCGCTTTTAACCACCGTGACCAGTGTTTTGAAATAGCTTACTTTTGTGTGCATCTCTCTTTCTAAGTCCAAGCAGGGACTAGGATGACCAGCTCTGTTCTTCTTGGCATTTTGCCATCTCCTTACAGCACTACGCTTATCCACCCAAGCCTTCTCCACCTCGAAACTCCACCACGGTGGCTGCTCCCAGCTTTTTTTCCTTTTCTTCCTGCCCTGAAACGTTCTGCGCTTGTCACGTCTTATTTTACTCACCACATCTTGCCCTGTACTGTCATACTGGAACGTCTTTACCTTTAGCTTGTGCTGCCTGGTTCTGCCTTTCTCCACCAATATGCTGCATGGGTGGTGGTCGCTGCCATGGTGTCCTAGGACACCCCATCTACACACTGTAGTGAGTGAAGGTGAAACTAGCGCCAGATCAATAGCACTGTCCTCATCGCCTGGACGGCTTGCTGTCCTGGTGACACAGCCACTGTTGATACAAACCAGGTCGATGGTTTCCAGTGCAGTCTCGAGCTCCTCCCCTTGTGTATTGGAGGAAGTGTTTCCCCATGATCTGCCTTTAGCGTTGAAGTCACCACAGAAAATAACATTTCTCTCGTGGCCTAATATGCTACTTAAGCACTGCCACTTCTGGGCGTCCACACTCGCATTGCGGGCATAAACATTAACCAACACGAATGGTATACTGGAATGAACTCTCAACGCCTGTATTTGTATATCGTCACTGTTCCAACTGGACATGTCTAGCTCTGACGCAACCATGCTGTCGCGAACGAGAATCGCCGTTCCCAGATGTCGTCTGTTATAGAAACATTTGAAGCCGGCAATTCGGAGTAGCTGATCGCCCAGTCTCGTCTCCTGGAGTGCTACAATGTCGTTCCTGTAAACTAGGGTTTCTAAAATAGAGCCCCGTTGTTTTACACTGGCACAGTTCCAATATAGAATACGGATGTTCCTGAGTCCTAGACGGTGACACTTGAGTCTAAAACGTCTCAAGCCACCGCGCTTACCTGGCTTCTTTTTCCCTGCGCGGCTACCACGCCGCTTCGGTATGTTGACTGCTGATCGTTCGGAAAACACACGTTGTTCCGCCATGTTGAAAAAACGTAAACACAGACTTTTGATTGAGAACCACATACGCTGCTGAAAATTCACTCAAGGATGGCTTCGCTCGATGCACGAACTCCGTAGCACCCGCGCAGATCTTGAGTAGAAACTCCTGGTTTTACATCCTGGCACACCAATTACACGCAAGAAATGAATAAATCCATCCCTTACGCGAAAAAGTTAACGAACACAAAACAACACGACCGTCCGTCGCCATCTTGAAACCGGAAGTCCTAACTGGCGTCGTTAGCCGCTACACGCTGCGGGATTTGCTGAGGAGGGGATCCGAGCACTTATGGACTGAATGGTCCGATGTGCAACGAGGATGATCTGTCGACTAACTAACTAACTAACTGCCATGACTTCCATGGTCAGGCTACTTGTGGTTTCAGTGAAAGCACCAGAGTCCTCCTTCACAATTCTCCCTCCGGCCCGAGCTGTAAAGGCCCGTAAGGTAATTATAATATCAGATGGAAGATGCGCAACAGAGATTAAGAAGATAATTCAGGCAGGCAAAAGCTGCATTTCAGAAAATGAAAAGTATCTTATGCAATGTTACTATCATTGAATGTAAGAGAGTGCTGAAGTGCTATATAGAACCAGTTTTGCTGTATGACAGTGAACCTTGGAATGTAAATGAACAAATTAAGAAGAACTTGAAAGCAACAGAGATGTGGTTCTTGATTTGGAAGCAGACCTCCTTGCATTGGTTCCAATACAAAGTTATGAGTGCCAGTTGTTCAGAAAGCTATGGCAAACTACTGAATGTAAACTTGCCAAGAAATCACTAACAGCTAAAATTCTGGGGCTGTAAAGGATACACAACTTTTTTAAACCACTATAAGGTGGAGACCTGGGGACACAAGTTTCTCTACCACTACAAGGTGAAAACACAAGTTTTTTTCTATTACTATAAGATGGGGTAACAATCGAGTGTATCTAATGACAAAAGATAAACATGTTTACTTTTTTTTGGGTTAAATCTTACAGATAAATTCACATTGTCCTGTCTGTGTAGACTCACTTTTGCTATGCCATCTGTGTTTTCTATGACAGCATTTTTTGTCTCCTCCTTTTCCCACTGTACATCTGGGTCCTCAAGTGTTTGTGTTGCGTTCTTCCCTTTTGCTTCTTTCTGTTTTTGAAGTTGTTTTCCATCCTTTAATCCTTTTGACTGAAACAAGAAATGTACAGAGTTTTTGACATGTAGGGAGTTTCTTCTCAAAGTCAGTACTGAGTTAAAAATAAGGAAATATTAAAGGAAGACGCTCACTAATAAATAGAATGCGTGTCCTATCTGGTTGGTTATGAATTTTCTGGAATTCTGTGGGGTGTAACTCTCTTGTCCAATGCATTGGCATACAGAACGCCAACCCTCAAAAGCACAGTATCATAGGAGGCTGATCTAGAATCTTTTCTCCTGACCCAGTCTCAGAGTACAAATTAACTTTGCAGGAACTGTGTGGTAGAGGTTACCCTCACCTCGCCAAGCTAAGAAACCAGTGGGAGATGCAAGACCGGTACTGAAGCTTCACATCTGTGAAGAGGCATATAGCAATGTGACCAGGATATGATTCAACACAGTACATGGATTGACTGAGATTGGGCTCACAGACTTTTGATTGAGAACCACATACGCTGCTGAAAATTCACTCAAGGATGGCTTCGCTCGATGCACGAACTCCGTAGCACCCGCGCAGATCTTGAGTAGAAACTCCTGGTTTTACATCCTGGCACACCAATTACACGCAAGAAATGAATAAATCCATCCCTTACGCGAAAAAGTTAACGAACACAAAACAACACGACCGTCCGTCGCCATCTTGAAACCGGAAGTCCTAACTGGCGTCGTTAGCCGCTACACGCTGCGGGATTTGCTGAGGAGGGGATCCGAGCACTTATGGACTGAATGGTCCGATGTGCAACGAGGATGATCTGTCGACTAACTAACTAACTAACTGCCATGACTTCCATGGTCAGGCTACTTGTGGTTTCAGTGAAAGCACCAGAGTCCTCCTTCACAATTCTCCCTCCGGCCCGAGCTGTAAAGGCCCGTAAGGTAATTATAATATCAGATGGAAGATGCGCAACAGAGATTAAGAAGATAATTCAGGCAGGCAAAAGCTGCATTTCAGAAAATGAAAAGTATCTTATGCAATGTTACTATCATTGAATGTAAGAGAGTGCTGAAGTGCTATATAGAACCAGTTTTGCTGTATGACAGTGAACCTTGGAATGTAAATGAACAAATTAAGAAGAACTTGAAAGCAACAGAGATGTGGTTCTTGATTTGGAAGCAGACCTCCTTGCATTGGTTCCAATACAAAGTTATGAGTGCCAGTTGTTCAGAAAGCTATGGCAAACTACTGAATGTAAACTTGCCAAGAAATCACTAACAGCTAAAATTCTGGGGCTGTAAAGGATACACAACTTTTTTAAACCACTATAAGGTGGAGACCTGGGGACACAAGTTTCTCTACCACTACAAGGTGAAAACACAAGTTTTTTTCTATTACTATAAGATGGGGTAACAATCGAGTGTATCTAATGACAAAAGATAAACATGTTTACTTTTTTTTTGGGTTAAAATCTTACAGATAAATTCACATTGTGCCTGTCTGTGTAGACTCACTTTTGCTATGCCATCTGTGTTTTCTAGTGACAGCATTTTTTGTCTCCTCCTTTTCCCACTGTACATCTGGGTCCTCAAGTGTTTGCTGTTGCAGTTCTTCCCTTTTGCTTCTTTCTGTTTCTGAAGTTGTCTTTCCATCCTTAACTTCTTTTGACTGAAACAAGAAATGTACAGTTTTTTGGTACATGTAGGGAGTTTCTTCTCAAAGTCAGTACAGAGTTAAAAATAAGGAAATATTAAAGGAAGACGCTCACTAATAAATAAATGCGATGTGCTATCTGGTTGGTTATGAATTTTCTGGAATTCTGTGGGATGTAACTCTCTTGTCCAATACATTGGCATACAGAACGCCAACCCTCATAAGCACAGTATCATAGGAGGCTGATCTAGAATCTTCTCTCCTGACCCAGTCTCAGAGTACAAATTAACTTTGCAGGAACTGTGTGGTAGAGGTTACCCTCACCTCGCCAAGCTAAGAAACCAGTGGGAGATGCAAGACCGGTACTGAAGCTTCACATCTGTGAAGAGGCATATAGCAATGTGACCAGGATATGATTCAACACAGTACATGGATTGACTGAGATTGGGCTCACATTGGTGATGTTTCCTCACCGAGTTTTTGGTATTTCATTGTCAACACACATGAGAGAGTGACTAGATCGCTCACGTGGTGGTATGAGTGCCGAAGAGGAAGAAGAAATCAATCTACCAAATATGATTTTGTTTTCATACATTACACTGGGTCGCTTGTATATTGAAACAGAGGCTCATTAATTATTTTAAAGCTGAATGAATATGATTTTGTTTTCATGCTTTACACTGGGTCGCTTGTATATTGAAACAGAGGCTCATTAATTATTTTAAAGCTGAATGAAATTCAAACGTGTACAGGTGAGAGGATCAGATTCATAGCACTAGGTTTGATCCTTTATGGTTTAGACTCTCTTTGCAGAATGGAAAGCCATCAGCTGAGAGAATTGCATACAGCACAAACTGTAGCTCTAGTGGTGAACTCCAGAATGGCAAACCATCAGCTGAGAGAATTGCACACAGCACAAACTGTAGCTCTAGTCGTGATCTCCAGAAAGGCAAGCCAAACTATAGCTCTAGTGGTGATCTCCAGAAAAATTACACTTGTGGTCTGAACGACACAACCTAACAATGAACCCACAATCTTCAGAGAGTGAGGCAAACAGTTTGACCATTTGTTCATGGAGATACCTAAGGCTAATGGGGGAAAAAGATCAGAAAGACAGTAAAAGTAGATTCTGAGCAGTCATGGCATGAAAGATATCAGCACATGCATTGATACACACACCTAGAGAACAGGAGTAACGGAGAAGCATGATCACCAATACCAGTTGTGATGTACCTTAACCACAATGATGATGAATTATTTAACTGCCCCGCATGCAACCTACTTCCTTCTGTTTATGAAGGTCTGCTCGTTGTTTCTCAGAATAAAATTTGGCCTTGTCTCGCTGAGTTAGTTCAGTCAGAGATGCCGCCTTTCTGTTGATTCTGCTGGCAAGACTGCCATCTGGTGAATTACTTCGTGGTGACTTCCCCTGACGGAGGTTATGCATATTTTGATAACCCAGCGCCCTGTCTTTTTCCTGGGAAATACACATGACACAAAATACTAGTGTTAGTATGATATTTTGTTAACCTTTTGAATACATGTTGTTTGTAATTGTCAGTGGATATGTGTTTCAACCCTATGGAGAAGACAGGAAGGGCACGAGAACTGAGAGAATGTAGAGATTTGAAGATGCAAATACTTGTAGAAAACTTTCATAGAATGAAGAACAGATTACAATATGAAGCAAAGGGACGGTTGAAAGGAAACAGCTTCAAACAACCGCTGACAGTTCACTGATGTGCCTGCATTTGACAGAACCCTGAGAACTACCTCAGATTAAAAGCCATGGAGAGGGGAACACAAAGTACCAGTATATATCCAGATTAAAGTTAATGGAATATTCCACAAAGAAGACCTGAAAAGTGTTCAATGCAGAACAGCCACCCTGTTTTCTTGATTATGAATACCCACATGACCTTTGGATCCAGATCTATACAGATGAGTCAGCACAAAATACAGTAAGAAATGTAATGAGTGAATCAACAAAAACAAGAAGGAGAATTCATAAGCTTGACTAGAACATGTTCAAAAATTACAAAATGGATGTTGCAGCTAACGCCGTTGTCAGCACACAAACAACAAACACACACTGACACAACTACATGAAAATCTCTACGTGAAAATATAAATATAATGTTTACTTATCTGTTTCCTTGTTATGGACTGGACATATGTGTACTTCTAGGCCTCATGGACGTACATAGAATATCCAAAAAAATTACCAGGAATTTGCCAGAATACTAACAGGAAAGTACTTCCCCAACTATGCTGCAGAAATTCAAGCAATCAGGATAGCAACTGATAGACGCAGTATCAGCACTTCAGGCATTCTAGTCCAGAAAATTGCCAGTACTACAGACACTACTGACTGAACAGGGCAATCAGCATAAGATGGATTCACTCATACTTTGGAGTGCCCTTAAACAAGAGAGCTGATCAAATAGCTAAGTAAAGTGCAATAGAAGAACAAAGAGATGTACCAGTCACATACCACATACCACCAAAAGACAAGAATCATCAAAGCAATCAGAAAGCCACCAGCACAATAGATTCTGTTAACAAGTAACAAATGACAAACGACTGCATTTATATTGCACTGAAGGTAGTTTTCAAACTGACCAGGGTTCACAGGTCAACCTAGCCTAAACTGAGCACTAGGAAATGACTTGGAAAGTAATGGCGGCCTGTGTGATACTGTCCACAGCACTCACTGCGTATTAATTGGTATTTAATTTTTTTATATTTATTATATTTTTATATTTATCTCATAGTTATGTAATTCTGTATTTATTGCAATCCCAAAGAAATCAGGAGCCTTGGAATGTGATCAACATCGAACAATTAGTATAATGAGTCACATCACGAAGATTTTGCTAAGAATTATCATGCAAAGAGTGAAGAGGAAAATACAACCTGAAATAGGAGAAGAACAATGCGGGTTTGTAGAAGGCAAGGGTACAGTAAATGCTGTGTATATGCTGAGAACCATAATCGAACGTTCTATAGAAGTAAACAAAGATCTACACCTTTGCTTTATTGACTACACAAAGGCTTTTGATAAAGTGAGACATGTCAACATGATAAGGATGCTTGAAGATCTACAAATTGATGGGAAAGACCTTAGACTTGTAAAAAACATATATTGGAAACAACAAGCTGCCATAAGAGTTGATAATGAAATAAGCCAATATCAGCCTATTAAGAGAGGTGTGAGACAGGGATGTGTAATGTCTCCAGATCTGTTTTCCCTGTACAGTGAAAATATTTTCAGAAATATTGAAGATATGGAAGGAATCAACATTGGGGGACGATGCATCAATAACATTAGATATGCAGATGATACAGTATTAATTGCAGACAATGAACAGGACCTGCAAAATTTAGTAGATGCGGTTGTTACACACAGTGAACAACAAGGGTTAGAATTAAATTGTAAAAAGACACAGATTATGGTCGTCACTAGGAAGAACGAAATACCACAGTGTAATATACAAGTAAATGGGAATATTCTTCAACAAGTGAATAGGTACAATTATCTCGGAACAGTGATAACATCTGATGGGAGATGCCTGGAAGAGATTAGAACAAGAATCGCCATGGCAAAAGTAGCCTTTAGCAAGATGAAAAACATACTGACCAATAAAAAGATGTCAATTGAAACGAGAAAAAGAGTGTTGAGGTGCTACATAGAACCTGTACTTTTATATGGATGTGAAGCTTGGACAATGAGCAGCCAGGCTGAAAAACATCTGATGGCTGTAGAAATGTGGTTTCTGAGGAAAATGCAAAGAATACCACGGACAGCCAGAAAGACCAATGAACAAGTCCTTCAAGAAACAAATGAAGATCGTAAACTGATTAGAGACATTAGACGTAGACAGTCACAATTTTTTGGACATGTTATGAGAAGAAATGGTTTGGAGAACTTGGTGACAACTGGTAAGATCGAGGGAAACAGACCAAGGGGAAGACCTAGAAACAAGTATCTGGATGGCTTGGCCTTGTGGCATGGTCGAGACAGAAACACGGAACTGATCCACGACTCTGGTGGTCGAGTGAGATGGCAGAACATGACCGCCCACGCTTACCGGCATGGCACATGATGGATGGATGGATTTAAAAATATGAGTTTAGAACCATGTTTCCAATGCGCATATGGCATTCAAGTGGGTTCTGTTAAATGTTTCCAGTAAATATTGAGCTCTCTCATCAATTTTAATATCTTCCAACATTTTGATTATTCCATCATGTTTCACTTTGTCAAATGCCTTGGAACAATCTATAGAGAACAAACTTGATGTCTTTCTGTCTGTCTCTTGATCACTGTTATTGTTCTCAACATGTATATAGCATTGTTTGTTCCTTTCTTTTCCAAAAATCTATTCTGCTCTTCACATCTTCCATATGTGTATAAGAATATACACATAAACAGCTATCAGCATTACAACCATGTGCCAGTGGTTTGCTTCTACCTAATGATAATGAAAGCTGCATTTCAGAAAATGAAAAGTATCTTATTCAATAAGTCACTGTTATTGAATGTAAGAGAGAGAGTGCTGAATTGTTATATAGAACCTGTGTTGCTGTATCGCAGCGAATTATGGAATGTGAATGAACAAATTAGGAAGCGCTGGAAAGCTAGTTAGTTAGTTGACAGATCATCCTCATTGCACATCGAACCATTCAGTCCATAAGTGCTCGGATTCCCTCCTCAGCATATCCCACAGCGCGTAGCGGCTAATGACACCAGTTCTGTGTTGGTTTATCAATCTTCTTTGGCTTCCTGTGTAGTGGTCTTGTTTGGCCACCCTTCTTTTAATTTGCTGTTCTCGCAGTCTGGCCATGGTTGTAGATTCACAGACATCACTTGATTCACGCAAAAGTCTTACTTCTCATAGGGCATTCAGAATGTCAGCCGGATCCATGGCGCGTCCGCCCTCCACCGTAGCCTCACCTGCGAGCTTATCAGCCCTGGCACGAAGATGAAACTAATCTTTGCCAGCCGAGACCGCTCCAGAGGCAGCAACCATTCTCTTCGGATCAACCCCTCCTCTATCCTCTTGATCATGTTCATTGAGTCGCTAAGGAAATATGCCCTAGTGAATGTCTGTGTCTCAAGCTATGTTATTGCTTTACTTACTGCCATGACTTCCATAGTCAGGCTACTTGTGGTTTCAGTGAAATCACCAGAGTCCTCCTTCACAATTCTCCCTCCGGCCCGAGCCGTAAAGGCCCACGAGCATCTCACATGTCGGACGACCGACCCATCTGTGTAGATGACAGCATCACCGTCTAGCAAATTCTCGAAAATCAACGCTTGTACTTCAGCCTCCACAGCAGCCGGATTTTCTTGTCTGCATTTTCTATCTAGTTGGATGCAAACTGAAAAGGATGTGCAGAAATCTGTTGGCACTTGTACCCACTCCTCGCCAGGTTCTAAGTCCTCAAGTGAACACACCTGTTGAAGAATGTCTTTGGCTTGACCCATCCACGACCATCCTCTTTTTAACCTGCTGCCCTTCACCTTCCTAATTTCACTATGCAGTGGATGTTGTGTGTTTGCGTTAATTCTGAGGTAGGCGTGTGCTTTGCAAACTTGTATTCTCTCTTCAATGGTTGGAAAATCAAGAAGGTAGCGCATCGCCCTGCATGCTGTATCTCTTGTACATCCAAGAATAATGCGCATAGCTTCATTCTGTATCCTTTCCATCCTTTCTATCTGCTTACGGCTGAGAGTCAGGATTGCCATTGCATACTCAAAAACAGACATGACCAGCCCCTCGTACAGAAGACATAGATGGCGCTGCTCACAGTTTGCTGCCGCCATCACCCGCATCGCAGCCAAACCCCGCTTGACCTTTGTTATCACCTGGTCTATGTATTCATTATAAGCAAGGCTTCGATCAAACCGTATCCCCAGGTAATTCATTGCCTGCGTTCTTTCCACCGTCTCTGAACACAGCTTTACAGTTGGTGTTGGAGTGTTGACAATATGATTATTCAACGAGAACCAAGTCACTGTTGCCTTTGTTGGGTTGACCATTGCCCCAGCTTCATCACACCAAGTACTTATGCGATTGAGTTCGGTTTGTAGTTCCACAGCAACCTCCTCTCTATCCTTACCCTGACGATACACTAAAACATCATCGGCATATGACAATGTCCTGCCAGGTCCAGTGATCTGCTCACTGGTGATTCTCACTGTGTAGGCATTGAACAGTACCGGAGATAATGGTGATCTCTGTGGTAGGCCAGGATATATTGTTGTTGGTTCTGAAGTCCAACTGCCACATCTAAAAACTACTTTCCGTTGGAAGAGGGCTGCAGCGATCCAACTAAGGAGGAATGGACTTAATTTGATTTCAAGAAGCTGAAGCATTAAAAAATCCAGAAAAGGTTTCAATGCCTGAGTGGAAACCTTCATAGACATCCTGGGCAAAAACTGCTGCATTGGTCCAGGTTTCTCTTTTTGGACGGTACCCACCCAGGGTAGGTGGGGAAAACACTGTGCCTCTCTAGCTGGCTTGATATTTTCCTGGCAATTACCTTGCTTGAAAGCAAGGATGTGATCCCTGAGACATATGTTGTGAAAACCTGGGACTGCCAGAGTAACCAACAACGATTACCTAGAAGAGGCTAATGAAAGTATAACATTGTATATAAATATAAGAAAAAGACAGGCAGCATTCTTTGATCATGTGATGAGAAGAGAGGCATTAGAAAACATTGTAATGAGGGGAAAGATCAGTATGAAAAGATGCAGAGACAGACCAACAGAAATGATGCAGGATGGACTAAGACAGTGGCATGGGGAAATATTATCAGCCGATTTGATCCAGAACATCAAGGGCCAAGATCTATGGAAAGACATGAACGCCTAAGCCAGTTGACATGGCACATGATGATGATGATGAAGAATGATACCTTTAGCTGATGCTCCAGCTGTGAGTTCTTCTCTTTCAGCTCTTCTAGCTGTTTCTTGACATCCTTCTGTCTGGCTATTTCAATTCCCATTTCATGCGCATGGTTCTTCTTCAGCATTTTTATGTGCTTTTCAAGCTCCTAAAACAAACACAAATATGAAATAAATTAATATAATAGTTATGGAAGATGCATCACTGAGATAAAGAGCAGAATAGGACAAACAAAAACTGCGTTCTATCAAATTAAGAACATTCTGTGCAATAAGTCAATCAATCAATCAATCATGTGCCATGCCGGAAAGCGTGGGCGGTCATGACTCGCCATTTCACTCGATCACCAGCGTCGTGGATCAGCTCAGTGTTCCTGTCTCGTCCATGCCATGTGGCCAAGCCATCCAGGTATTTTCCTCTTGGTCTGTTCCCTTTGATCTTGCCAGTTGTCACTAAGTTCTCCAATCCATTTCTTCTCATAACATGTCCAAAAAATTTTGACTGTCTACGTCTAATTTCTCTAATCAATTTACAATTTTCATTTGTCTCCTGTAGTACTTGGTGATTGGTTTTTCTTTATGTCCATGGTATTCTTTGCATTTTCCTCAGAAACCACACTTCCGCAGCCATCAGATGTTTTTCAGCTTGACTGCATATTGTCCAAGTTTCACATCCATACAAAAGAACAGGCTCTGTGTATCCCCTCAACACTCTTTTTCTCGTTTCAATTGACATCTTTTTATTGGTCAGAATGTTTTTCATCTTGCTAAAGGCTACTTTCGCCATGGCGAAATAAGTCACTGTCCTTGAAAGTTAGAAAAAGAGTTCTTGCATGTCACATATAATCAATTTTAACATTCAGCTGAGAATCTTGGACAATTAGTAAACAAGCGAAACAATCTCTGGAAACCTTGGACATGTGGTTTTATAGAAGAATGCTGAAAATTAATTGTGCAGTCAAAATGAGCAATCAGGACGTTTTAAAGGAAGCTGAGTCGCAAGGACAACTTATCACAAACATCAGAAAGAGGCAGTCATTGTTTTTGGTCACATGATGAGAAGACAAAAAGTACAACATGTTGTGACAACCGGAACTATTTGTGGTAAGAGAGATAGAGGAAGATAGCGAGAGAAGATTCTTGACAGTCTTGTGTCATGGAATGGAAGGGAGTCAACACACGGACTGATCCATGATGTCAGAGATTGTAATTTGTGGAGAGCCATGATTTTTCACGCCAACCGGCAAGGCACTGGATGATGAACAGTTATCCATTGGTAGACACTCATGTAAAAGTATGAAGTAACAGAACATTAACTGACATATGTAGCTTAGAGGATAATGAAAACAAGTTTCATAATTCCCCAACTTATCGAGTCAAGCGTTTTAAATCATCATTGAGCAATTTGGAATCAGATTGCCATTTATTTTGATGGTATGAGACGTCAGCCGTTCAGAAAGCAAAGGTAAACTAATGAACTAGTTAATCACAACCAGCCAATAAATGCTGGGGTTGACAGACATGTTCTGTAAAGGACATGCAACTAACTTTAATAGAACAATGCATATACTAGGTTATGCTGTAATGAGATGGAGTAGCTAAGATCATTCTCATCACCTTTTTTTCACAGAGATAGGTTTGATTGACTGGACTCAAAGACTATCTGCAATGCATTTGTAAATGCATGGACCAAACATGGTGCACAATCAAATTAACCTGATCCAGGGCCGAACAAAAATTAGGTTTGGACCAAACATGGTACACAATCAAATGAACAAGTATTATAATAAAAAGTTCTGTTCACTGAGCGTTGAAATTGCTGAAGATACTACGAAACAAAACAAATAACACAATGACCCTAGTACAGCGATATATTATCTTTCTGCCAAAGTGGGGGGGGGGGGGGGGGGGGGGGGGGGGGGGGGGGGGGGGGTAACATTTGGCGATATATTATTCTTCTTCCCTGAATCAGTTAATAGATGGATCCAGGGACATGAGTAAAATAAGCAGAGGACTCCTTAACATGTCATGAGATGTACTGGGCATATGTTGCCAGCCCCATATTGTAGACCAATCGGTACTCAATGAGTGATGTGGTGAATATCATGTTGGTTGTCATTGACTGACTGGCACCTGGCCGTCTTGACTAATGATAATGTGTACAATGGAGATGTATCTCTCCATAACACAAAGCCTGGGCTGAATTTAGAGACCATGTGTTGCCCGTGCAGCATGATCCCTCTAGACCTGCCTACTTTACTCCAAAAGGAAAGGTAACACCAATACATCTGGAAACAAGACAAGCTGTAGAAGCTGCCAGATCAGCAAAGTAATGCTCTAACTGTCCACCTGACAGAGCTTCAATCCTAGACCAGTTGCCTACCAAGGCTTAGGGCCTAGTCTGCCCTGCTGTGACATTTAGTTTTTAGATTGCATTTCCTCGCTCTAGGGTAATAGTTGCCTATACGTACCAGAAAATTATCCGGTACTTATTTTAGGCAAGGTCAACCAGGGAATCTAGGTCCATGATCACAATATCCTGCCTCAAAGGGGATTTGATCACATGACCACAAGGCCAGCAACTGTGCTATCACAGATTCCTTCAAAGGTCATGACTGCTTATAATTAGAAAAAAACCCATATTAAGAATCAAATATTCTTTTTTGTTATGATTGCTTAAATTATAGCTATGGCAGATTAAAGAGAGACATATGCACTGACCAACCAGTTAAGCATCAAGGAACATGACTATTTATAATTAGAATATTTCATTAAATTAATTAAAAGACATGACTATTCTTTTAAAAATAATAACAAGCCAGGAGATTCAAGGCACATCAATTTTTATAATGAGAGGATAATAAAATATGTGATTCAAGGGCCATCACTATAAAATACAAAAAAATTGTGAGGCGCAAGGAACTGTCAGAGCCTAGCTATGCAGCGACATCGTTACGGCACCCGGCGGACAAGAGTTGTCGGCTGGCGAGATTGTTACCTGAAAACCGCAAACCAGCGGTCAGGCGGAACGACAGACGCACCCCAAGCCAAGTGCCCCCAAACAGAGGCAGTGGGCCGTGTGCGAGATAGCGGCAGACCAAGCGGGGCAAAGGACATTGAAAGGACGTGTGTGATGGGGAGAAAGGGCGTTTGTGTGAATCTCCGTGGTTGTAAGCCGAACGACTGATATCTTGAGCGTCGGGACCTATGAGCTGTATTGTGGTTGTGAGTTATATTTTGTAGTTTTTTTGTAATTTCGTTCTGTATTTAATGTGGCAATAAATCCATAAAAATTTTGTGTTGCTGTGTCTTACGTCGAATCACTTTATACTTTATAATTTTTACTGTCTCCCCACGGGGGTGAGAAAAACTATAGTAGGAAAAAAACCACACGGGCCCCGCCCTTTTGATAGAGTTAGACAATGCACTCACTGTAAATTGTTCCCATTTGAAGAGATGGGCGAAAAAAAACCCAGGGTACCTAACATACTTGCAAAATATGGAAAAACAGACAAGACATAGAACGTAGATCGCCCAAAAGTGCAGTAAATGTTTTCTCTGCAAGGTTTACGGTCACTATTTATGGATTGTAGAGGCAGGCATAGGGCCCAACAAAGCCAATGCCCCCTTGTTCGATAGCTCAGCGTCAGAAGACGAAAATCCAGAAAAAACATGTACATGCAGCACAGGCTTGTGATGTATTTAGTGCCAACAAATGCACTGTCTGTAATCCCTTTCAATGAAAATGGTACCTAACAGGGGGCACGCGTCCCTATTGCCAATGGGGAAGCTAACTTGGCAATAGACTAAAAATGCTTTCAGCAAAAGAACGTAAAAAAAAAGTGAAATCCCCGACAGAAAAACAACACCAGACTTTGTACCATATTGTAAAAATGTTTTTTAACATCACTCAACCTCATTCTTTATAAAAGAGGTCAATGCTCAACAAGAAAGTGAGGGATTGAACAAAACCTAAAAAACTGTCATGAGGAAAATAAACCATTCCATAAAGGTTACATCAAGGACCAGTATGACATGTGTACGCGACACAGGGTCCTGTCTTATCGTCTTCGAAAGACCTTAGCTGATCCTAAAGACTACCTAGATGAGTACATCCATTGCAAAACTGTTTCAGGGACAGTAGAGAAATATCCCATGGCAGGGCCAATAAAAAACCCCTTTTCCTATCGGGAAGAGTAACTTGTGCTTTATTAGACAATCCATTTTTGTGTTTTATAATTGGAAAGTTTTGGGATGTGACAGATTACATAGAGCCCAAAAACCTCACACAAGGCAAAAAAGTTAACACCACAACAAATACTGCCTTAACTACCCCCCATCATACAACAACATGATGAACAGACCAAGATACCACACCATACAACGTAAATTCCCAAATCCAGAACAAGAAGAAACAGAAACTGGTGTGTATCAGCACAAAGAAAAAGGTGCAGAAACAAACATGCACAACAGCGGGGAAAGATCACAAATCATCATGGTATATACTATACCTCCTATACTCTCTTTTTAAATACACCCCAAAAACCAAGTGCACACAGTGGTATTTATTCTTGCACTAGATTGTAAATACAAAACAAATTCTTCACAAACAGTTATATTTCCCCCATCATCTTTGACACAACACAGATGATATTACTCATGAAAAACCAGCGGGATTTTGGGTTATTTATGCCCTTACTTTTAAAACCCAAAATTTTGTTATTTTTTGCACTCAAAATCTCTATGTTAAATCAACTCATACGAATACCTATGCTAACAATGTAAAAAATCAGTCGGTGGAATTAATGACAAAAATCACCCAACAAATTACCTTCCCTTTTTTGGGAAAAAATATAAAACAAATTGCAAAAGATCATACAAACATGCACGATTACATTTCACAACAAACCCATGGTGTTTTTAATTATTGTTTGAACTATTGAATGTATACACACATGTACGAGTGCAGGGTTGGAAAGGGCACTAAAAAGGGATCTCAAATGAAACTTGAAAACCCTTTTGGGAATATTTTAACCGAAACCCCACTCTATATCTTTAAATCCATTAACTCCAGAGTTCCCTTGTCTGCTGTACGACTCTTCTATCTGACATTCCTAATATCATTTCCTATATGACGACATCTATGTCCATACAGAGAAAATGACGAAAACCATAACATTGACACCTGGACAGGACGTTCTACTACTACTACCTAGTATCAGACAGCACTGACTAACAGTGAAGCCCCAAAGGTGAGCATGGCTTACCAAGAGATATCATTTTTGGGGTACAGAATATCCAAGTTTGTCATGGGCAGACAGCAAAATTGTCTCCAAAAATCTAAAACTTCACTTCCAACAAATAACAAAAAAAGTCCGCAGTCTGTTTGGGGCTGATAAACTATTACAAAAACTTATTTCCCGATTTTCAGAAAAGACTGAGGGTTTTTTTTAACTTACTAACCAAGGATAAACCCCAAAATGTTGTAAAAAGATGAATGCCTACGGGAAAAGCATTTCATAAAGTTTTGGCTCACTTTTCTGATAAGAATTTCCCAAAAAACTCATTTTAAATTGCCCAACATTCATTTACCTTTAGGTTTTAAAAACAGATGCTAGCTCCCTTGCATTGGAGCAGTCTTTTTGCAGGAATACAACAACATCCTGCATCCAATTTGTTTCCTATCAAGAAAACTAAGGCACCGGAGAGGGGGCATGGTCCATTCCGCAATTAGAGGCATTGGCCTTAGTAGAAAGTGTGACGAAGCTGTCCAGATATCTTTTTAGGATGTCACTTTATCATCGAAACTGACAACAGTCCATTACGGTATATAAATGCCCGGGGTACCGTCAAAAAATATGATGCTCGCTGGGCTTTAAAGCTTCAAAATTTCAGTTTCGAAGTTCGCCATATTCCCGGCAGAATGAATACAATCGCCGACCTTTTGTCCCCTTTGTCCCACCGACCCAGTAAAACAAAGTCGAGTGCACTGTGTAATATTACACTCAGCCCAACACAGCCACCCAAAGATTTAATTTTGGGTTTCCATTACCTACTGTGTAAGGCTATTATTAAAATTGTGATACGGTTTAAAAACCCCACATGTATAGTATATTATTTTAAAACAAGTCATGTAATGAGTGTAGTATAATTTTGGTGTGTGTTAGGAAAGAGAACAATAAATTTAAATTTTATATATACACCAAGAACAGTGTCACAGACGCTTAACCACTTACCAGAAGCGAACTTTACCATTGTGACATCTTGGGGAGTGATTTCTTCACCGTCATATTTTAACGACATGTGTAAATGTGGAAACCCAACATTGACTCCTACACCCCTCTGCAGCGAATTTAATCCAAATTGTTCGACGTTTGAACATCCGAAATAAGAAACAGTTCGATCATTATCCATAAGTTGTGAACACATCGGAAACAAGAACATCCCATCATAATCCGGGGGAGTTGTGAACTATAACAGCAAACACGAAAAAATTTATAACGTTTTACCATCATTTAAACAGCATAACAGCAACTAAAATTTTGCGTTTCGTGTTATTTTCCCGGGGTATTTAAAAAGTATAGCAAAATTAGAAAACGATATACAAAATTTTCCCAAAAAATTTTTGACAATTGTAAAAACCTTTTTATTCTATAAAATATAATACACAAATTGGGACTTTTTATTTTGATTAGTGTAATCTTAGAATCATATCTTGATTAACGTATTCATATTACCGACTTTTTCTCGTTAATATGAAGAAACGTCAAGCAATGACGCTAAGAAATTAAATAATTATTGTAATGTATAAAATTTCTTGAATGTCAAAAAATTTCTTCCTTTCATTTGTGAATTACATCAAGGGCCAAAATTTTAAACATATTCATTAATGTGTTTGTATAGATAGACATTTTGTTGCTCAAATGGTTAGCACAGCAGGTAGGGGGTCCACCAAGAAAGCATAGAGCGCCAAAAATTGCAAACCAACATAAGAGCTCCTGACCCAAAAGAGGTCAGAGTTTAAGGGTTTTAAAACGACTAAATACAAAACCGTATTTCAGTCTGGCTAGATGGTTGTTGCAAAACAATCATATTATTACGTTTTTTTCAAATAGCTGGAGGTAGATGCGTGAAGCTGGTGCTAATTTATCTGACTGGGTATTATGGATGGAGGTAACCAGGCATCAGGGGGATGAAACCGAATTGTGTAGAAAAATTGTACTTCATTTTTCATTTCAATGCAACTTACATTTTGTGTATATATTTCCCTGCCTTATATGTATTTTCATGCATAACACTTTGGGAAAAAAATAGTCTCTGACATGAAATTAACACTACCCCAGTATATAATTTCATCATGAATGAAAGATGGCATCTTTTATGAGGTACCCGGGGAGAATGTCAGAGCCTAGCTAGGCAGCGGACATCGTTTCGGGCACCCGGCGGACAAGAAATTGGGTGGCAGATTGTTACCTGACACCGCTGGGCCAGCGGTCAGGCTGACGACAGACGCACGCAAGCCACGTGACCCCACCAGAGGCAGTGGGCCGGGGTGCGAAAATAGCGGCCCGACCAAGCTGGGACAGGACATTGAAAGGACGTGTGGATGAGAGCAAGGCGTTTGTGTGAATCTCCGTGGTTTTAAGCCGAAAAGACTGATATCTTGAGGTCAGACCTATGAGCTGTATTTTGGTTGTGAGTTATATTTGTAGATCGTTGTAATTATCGTTCTGTATTTAATGGGCCTCTAAAAGTCCTCTAAAAGTACTGGAGAGTTTTATGAAGGGGAAAAACCCAACTGCACCCCCACGCGGTAGAGGATGGAAAAAACAATCCCGGGGTGGCTAACACAGCTCTGGGGACCGAGTATCCACCGGAATAAAGGGGGGCAACCCCCTGCAGCT
>JACEFZ010006964.1:22500-85152 GCA_014155875.1 Cepaea nemoralis | reverse complement strand
AGAAACCAGTCTTTAATAAACTAGAAAAAAAACAAACCGGAAAATTGGGGAATTAATTGGTTCTAAATTTTAGAACAGCATAGAGAATTTGAACTCAATGACCAAACAGAATCAGAGAGTCAGAATGACACTGAATAGTCATATATAGATTAAACTTTGTTTTAATAAAATACTCTTGAATATTAAAATTAATAAATTCTGTTGTTTTACATGTCTCTTTGTAGTCCTATTTAGTAGACACTAACTCTAAATTTTCATAAATTTCATAATTTTATTTGAACTGTATTCCATATTAATATTATCATGGGAATCCCATTGGATGGGATGGGATGGGATGGGACAGGCATAAATTGCCATGGGATGGGATGGGACTGAAAAATGTGTCCCCTGGACAAGACTGTTGAACCCCTAACCTCGGCATCAGCACACAGGATGTTTAATAACGCGCGTTCTTATCCATTCGGCCATTCTGACCTACATTTTACTGTTTGACTGTGTCTGCATTCTGTCTGCTGGAGTGGAAGCAAATGAATATATGAGCTTAATTTCGTCATCCGACTGCGGTTTATACGTGGATGGTGCTCCATCAGATGCCGGTGTTCTATTGGCTGGTTGCGCTGCTGTACCGTTACCTGCTGTCGCTGTTGTTCTAATGGCAGGTGACGCTGCTGTTCCGTTGACTGGTGGCGCTGCTGTTCCATTGAATGGAGGAGTTAGTGTTGTGTTGGACACTTGTGATGTTTTTTGAACTTGTGCTGCAGCCGACGCTAAAAAGGAAATATAACAATTAAAAATATAAAAAAATAACAAATACAGTTTGTACGTTATATGAAAATTATGTGAACAATACAACATGTGTTACATTTACTCCCCACATGTCACATTACAGTTTAAGCCCTCCGTGGAAGCAAAACACGATGCGACATGGCGAGAACCTGATAGCCGCACAAGCGTGCGATACAGACCAGACATGTCCAGTAGACAACAAAAGAATAAATTAACACAAAGCCAAAGTAACTCAGATATCACAGGAAGCAAAACAAGCAACAATATATCCACCAGCACAAGCTGAGAGGAAACAGGTCCCATGCAGGTCTCACTGAAACATGTTGATAGGCAGATAGTTGGATAGGGCTTGGACATCTTCCTTCAATATTGGATTAGACTCGATCGACATGTGAGAAGTTTATTGATTACGAAAAGCTAATATACATATAAGAAACAACAATAAAATCGTAAACTGATAAGAGAATTAGACTGTGTATGCCCTCCAGCAAGCTAAACGCCGATGTGACTGCCTCCACCTCCATTCTTAGAATATCAAAACGCAAATGGTGACCAAAATAGTTATTTCACGGTGGGACCTTTTTCATGAATGGCATGAAGAGGTTTATATGAAACATTCATTTCATCTCATCATGTTCCTTTTGTACCTTGCATTGTCGAAACGAAGCATAAACAACGGGAGAGTGCCCGTTTACATGGTCGGACACTTCCTCTGGTTCCGTTTGCTCTGTACATCATTGCTTGTTGTTGTATACTGTTAGTTGGTAACCTAATTATATAGCGGTACCATTTAACTTGTTTTCTAATGAAATCTAGTGCTGCTGTAAACTTCATATTAGTCTTGATTTCATACTTTCTGATTTTCTCGATTTTTGAAACATTGTGTATTCTTCTCACGAATCTCAGTATCGTTTCTGTAAGTTTTATTTTCTCCTTTTCTCTCATTGTCCACGTTTGACATTGAGTCCGTAGGAAGATTGTATTGTTGAGCTCTTTTTTTTTTTTTTTAGTATCTATTGATACGTGTTTCTACTTTAGTATTGGTGCCATTTGTCAAATGAGTTGGTTTGCCTTATAGAATCTATTTTAGATCTCGCCATCTGATTTGCCATTTGATACTATTCTTCCTAAGTGTTTGAAGCTCTTTACATGTTTCAGAGGGTGTTCTTTACGATGTATCTTTGTTGTTTTGTCTTCATTTGGTTATAGACATAACCTCTGTTTTACTGATGGTAATTTGAATGTTATGTTCCTTATACACTTCATTTAGACAATTTATGTCTAGGTATGAAACAATACTCCGGTGATCGAGTGAAACGGCGAGTCATGGCCGATCGCATTTTCCGGCATGGCACATGATTGATGGATGAATGGATGAAACAATATGACACTGAACATGTTAATCTCCGAAATAATGTATGGACATTTACAAGGGAAAGTTTATGGGGGAGCAAACATTTTTAAAAGGTCATGTACCGGAATTAGACTAAATAAATATGCGGCAATGACAAGGATTACAAGATAATTTACATCACTTTATTTTGGAGCTTTTGATGGGGCGTTTTCACTATACTAATTATGTGGTCATTAAGATTATGATTATATTTTAACGAATAAAATGTCAGACTTACCGATGATTCCAACAAGCAGAAGGACTGAAATAGAACACAGAACAACATGTATTTATCATATAGGTAGGTAGGCAGGCAGGCAGGTAAGTAGGTAGGTAGATAGGCAGACAGGCAGGTAGGTAGGTAGGTAGGTAGGCAGACAGGCAGGTAGGTAGGTAGGTAGGTAGGTAGGTAGGTAGGTAGACAGACAGGCAGGTAGGTAGATAGATAGGCAGACAGGCAGGTAGGTAGGTAGGTAGGCAGACAGGCAGGTAGGTAGGTAGATAGGTAGACAGGCAGGTAGGTAGGTAGGTAGATAGGCAGAAAGGCAGGTAGTTAGGTAGGTAGATAGTCAGACAGGCAGGTAGTTAGGTAGGTAGGCAGACAGGCAGGTAGGTAGGTAGGTAGGTATGAAGGCAGGCAGGCAGGTAGGTAGGTAGATAGGCAGGTAGGTAGGTAGATAGGCAGGTAGGCAGGTAGATAGGCAGGAAAGTAGGTAGGTAGGCAGGTAGGTAGGTAGATAGGCAGGTAGCTAGGTAGGTAGGCAGGTAGATAGGTAATTAGGCAGACAGGCAGGTAGGTAGGTAGGGTGGCAGAAAGGCAGGTAGGTAGGTAGGTAGGTAGATAGGCAGACAGGCAGGTAGGTAGGTAGATAGGCAGGTAGGTAGGTAGATAGGCAGGTAGGCAGGAAGATAGGCAGGAAAGTAGGTACGTAGGTAGGTAGATAGGCAGACAGGCAGGTAGGTAAGTAGATAGGCAGACAGGTAGGTAGGTAGGTAGATAGGTAGACAGGCAGGTAAGTAGGTAGATAGGCAGGTAGGTAGGTAGATAGGCAGGTAGGCAGGTAGATAGGCAGGAAAGTAGGTAGGTAGGTAGGTAGGTAGGCAGACAGGCAGGTAGGTAAGTAGATAGGCAGACAGGCAGGTAGGTAGGTAGGTAGGTAGGTAGACAGGCAGGTAGGTATGTAGGTAGGTAGGTAGATAGGGAGACAGGCAGGTAGGTAGGCAGGTAGGTAGGTAGATAGGGAGACAGGCAGGTAGGTAGGTAGGCAGGCAGGTAGGTAGATAGGCAGACAGGCAGCCAGGTAGGTAGATAGGCAGACAGGCAGCCAGGTAGGTAGATAAGCAGGTAGGTAGGTAGGTAGATAGGCAGACAGGCAGCCAGGTAGGTAGATAGGCAGACAGGCAGCCAGGTAGGTAGATAAGCAGGTAGGTAGGTAGGTAGATAGGGAGACAGGCAGGTAGGTAGGTAGGCAGGTAGGTAGGTAGATAGGCAGACAGGCAGCCAGGTAGGTAGATAGGCAGACAGGCAGCCAGGTAGGTAGATAGGCAGGTAGGTAGGTAGGTAGGTAGGCAGACAGGCAGGTAGGTAGGTAGGTAAGTAGGTAGGTAGGTAGATATGTAGGTAGGTAGGTAGGTAGGTAGGCAGACAGGTAGGTAGGTAGGTAGATAGGCAGGTAGGTATGTAGATAGGCAGAAAGGCAGATAGGTAGATAGGCAGACAGGCAGGTAGGAAGGTAGGTAGGTAGGCAGACAGGCAGGTAGGTAGGTAAGTAGATAGGTAGGTTGATAGGCAGACAGGTAGGTAGGTTGGTAGGCAGACAACTAGGCAGGTAGGTAGGTAGGCAGAAAGGCAGGTAGGTAGGTAGGTAGATAGGCAGACAGGCAGGCAGGTAGGTAGATAGGCAGACAGGCAGGAAGGTAGGTAGATAGGCAGACAGACAGGTAGGTAGGTAGGTAGGCAGATAGGAAGATAGAAACGTAGGTAGGTAGATAGGTAGGTAGATAGGCAGACAGGCAGGTAGGTAGGTAGGTAGATAGGCAGATAGGTAGGTAGGCAGACAGGCAGGCAGGTAGGTAGGTAGGTAGGCAGACAGGCAGGTAGGTAGGTAGGTAGGTAGATAGGCAGACAGGCAAATAGGTAGCTAGATAGGCAGGTAGGCAGGTAGATAGGCAGGAAAGTAGGTAGTTAGGTAGATAGGCAGACAGGCAGGTAGGTAGGTAGATAGGCAGACAGGCAGGTAGGTAGGTAGATAGGGAGACAGGCAGGTAGATAGGCAGACAGGCAGCCACGTAGGTATATAGGCAGGTAGGTAGGTAGGTAGGTTGGCAGGCAGGTAGGTAGGTAGGTAGGCAGACAGGCAGGTAGGTAGGTAGGTAAGTAGGTAGGTATATATGTAGTTTGGTAGGTAGACAGACAGACAGGCAGGTAGGTAGATAGGCAGAAAGGCAGGTAGGTAGGCAGGTAGGTAGATAGGCAGACAGGCAGGAAGGTAGGTAGGTAGGCAGACAGGCAGGTAGGTAGGAAGGTAGATAGGTAGGTTGATAGGCAGACAGGCAGGTAGGTAGGTTGGTTGTCTGACAGGTAGGTAGGTAGGTAGGTAGGTAGGCAGACAGGCAGGTAGGTAGTTAGATAGGCAGACAGGCAGGTAGGTAGGTAGATAGGCAGAAAGGCAGGTAGGTACGTAGATAAGCAGACAGGGAGTTAGTTAGGTTGATAGGCAGGTAGGTAGGAAGGTAGATAGGCAGACAGACAGGTAGGAAGGTAGGTAGGCAGACAGACAGGTATGCAGGTAGGTAGGTAGATAGGCAGACAGGCAAGTAGGTAGGTAGATAGGCAGGTAGGTATATAGGCAGACAGGCATGTAGGTAGGTAGGCAGACAGGCAGACAGGTAGGTAGGTAGGTAGGCAGACAGGCATTTAGGTAGGTAGTTAGGCAGACAGGCAGGCAGGTAGGTAGACAGGTAGGTATGTAGGTAGGTAGGTAGGTAGATAGGCAGGTAGGTAGGTAGATAGGCAGACAGGCAGGTAGGGAGGTAGGTAGGTAGGCAGACAGGCAGGCAGGTAGGTAGACAGGTAGGTATGTAGGTAGGTAGGTAGGTAGATAGGCAGGTAGGTAAGTAGATAGGCAGACAGGCAGGTAGGTAGGTATGTAGGTAGGCAAATAGGCAGGCAGGCAGGTAGGTAGGTAGGTAGGTAGGCAGACAGGCATACAGGTAGATAGGTAGGCAGACAGGCAGGTAGGTAGGTAGACAGGCAGGAAGGTAGGTATATAGGCAGACAGGCAGGTAGGGAGGTAGGTAGGTAGGCATACAGGCAGGTAGGTAGGTAGACAGGCAGGTAGGTAGGTAGTTAGGTAGGTAGATAGGCAGGTAGGTAGGTAGATAGACAGACAGGCAGGTAGGTAGGCAGGTAGGCAGACAGGTAGGTAGATAAACAGACAGGCAGACAGGTAGGTAGGTAGATAGCCAAACAGGCAGGTAGGTAGGTAGGTAGATATGCAGACATGCAGGTAGGTAGATAGGTAGGCAGACAAGCAGGCAGGTAGGTAGGTAGGTAGGTAGGCAGACAGGCATGTAGGTAGGTAGGTAGGCAGGCAGGTAGGTAGGTAGACAGGCAGGAAGGTATGTAGATAGGCAGACAGGCAGGTAGGGAGGTAGGTAGGTAGGCAGACAGGCAGGTAGGTAGGTAGACAGGCAGGTAGGTTGGTAGGTAGGTAGATAGGCAGGTATGTAGATAGATAGGCAGACAGGCAGGTCGGTAGGCAGGTAGGCAGACAGGTAGGTAGATAGGCAGACAGGCAGACAGGTAGGTAGGTAGATAGCCAGACAGGCAGGTAGGTAGGTAGGTAGATATGCAGACAGGCAGGTAGGTAGGTAGGTAGGTAGGCAGACAGGCAAATAGATAGGTAGGTAGGGAGACAGGCATGTAGGTAGGTAGGTAGGTAAGTAGATAGGCAGACAGGCAGGTAGGTAGGCATACAGGTAGGTAGGTAGATAGGCAGACAGCATGTAGGTAGGTAGGTAGGTAGGCAGACAGGCAGGTAGGTAGGTAGACAGGCAAGTAGGTAGGTAGATAGACAGACAAACAGGTAGTTAGGTAGGCAGGCAGACATGCAGGTAGGTAGGTAGGTATGTAGGCAGACAGGCAGGCAGGTAGGTAGGTAGGTAAGTAAGTAGGTAGGTAGATGTGTAGGTAGGTAGGTGGGTAGGTAGGTAGGTAGGTAGGTAGGTATGTATTTAGGTAGGTAGGTATGATGACGCACGGATGTACGGTCAGACAGACAGACAGACAGACGTTATGATGTATTTTTGTAAATAGACATTATGTAGGTAAATGGATGAATAGTTCGCCCGATAGTATGCACATTTGTAGATAGTGATAAATAGGTGTTTTAATACGGAAGATAGTCGGTCATTCAGTCGTTCGGTAGATAGCAAAGTATATTTTGGTTGATACGTAGGCTTGTGTGTAAGTCACTGTCACTATCATTTACAGCCAACCCTTCGGTGTATGGAAGGGGGTTTGAGCCCGATGAATTAAGGCCGCCTGCCTAGTGCAGTCGCCGTGAACTGTACAGGTTAGAGTTTTCTTTTTGCCCCGGCAGAAAAAATAAAAAAAATCTCCACATCTTACAGAACCAGGGTAAGTAATTATTTATATATGTGGGTAGGAATGTTGGTAGGCAGGTGGGTAACACACTAGTTGTAGGTGATTAGTAGGTGTGTATGTGTGTAGGATATATATGTAGGTAGTCAGGTAGTTATGTAGGTAGGTAAGTAGGTAGGTAGGTAGGTAGTTAACTAGAAGTTTAAGTTGTTTGGTTAGAATGTGGTTAGGTAAACATGTGAGTAGGCATTTTTGCAGGTAGGTATGTTGGTTAGTAATTAGGTGGATATGTAGACATATATGTATGTGGTTCAGTAGGTAATCAGGAACTTAGGAATAGAAGTAGACACATATGACTGAAATGTGAGGATTTGTTGTTAACGTGTAGGTGTAAAATGTGAGAAATTGTTGTTAACGTGTTGGTGTGAAAATATGGTTCGGACAAGCCCCCCACATTTTCTGTCAGCGTTTCAGTTTCTTGTCAGTCCGGGCTGTGACAGAATTTAAGACATGTACAAAACATCCGTCAAACACAGATACATGTCCAAGAATTTATTAACGTGAATATATTATGACAAGTTCTGTTCAAAACATGTTATAGCAATAATATCGTATAATATACAGCAATACACTCATGTGTTCTCGTTTCACTAATGATCTCGCACACAGGCTGTTTAATGCCATACTCTCCCAGCATTAGCAAGCTCTCTTAGGTTTTCAGTACGCGCTCTCTCAAATAAACAACCACATCCTCTCTCAACCACAGTCTAGTCCAGTCTGTCCGTTTCTACTCTCGGTCGGTCGTCACGTGGTACTTGACCTCGTGTTGTTCGTAATTGTCATGGCGAGTAGAATGTCTCGTCTTCTAGATACCGTCCTGTCCTTCACCCGTCTGTTGACGATTTGGTGTCTCAGGTCGTGCAGTGCAAGGTTGTACTGTCATTCAATGACGCTGTCCTGTTTATAAACTCCTTTGTCCTGTATTTTAACAGGTGTTTTGTCCTGTCCACTCAAACCATGCTATACCTATGTCCTGTTCCTTTCATATGCTGTCTCTCTCTCTCTCTCTCTCTCTCTCTTCCTCTCCCCTCTCTCTCTCTCTCTCTCTCTCTCTCTCTCTTTCTTGCCATAGTGCCCTTACAAAAATGACCGATAACTGGCATCTTTGTATAAACAATGGCAACATTTGTAGAGCAGTATTTGTAGATTTTAAAAAAGGGCCCTTTTGATATGGTAGATCATGATATTTAATTAGAAAATTAAAAAACATGAAGACTAGCACCAATATGGTAAACCTAATTACGTCTTTTTTTACAGACAGACAACAAGTAGGTCCTTCAATAACTGTTTATCAAGACCCACAAAAACTTAATTTTGGGGTGCTCCGGGCTCAATACTAGGTCCGCTGCTTTTTGAAGTATATTAACGATCTTCCTTTATACCTCAATACTTCGTGTGATTTATTTGCGGACGACTGCACTTTTTTACGCAAGTCAAGAGAGCCTTTTGTGACTTAGAGAGCTTTTTACAAAACGACCCTTGAAAACATTAGTAGATGGAGAAATGAAAATCGCATGTTAATTAACATCGACAAAACCAAATCCATGCGAATAACGACCAGACAAAAACTACAGACACTAGCCATAACGGGGACACCGCTCGATCTCCACGTGGACACGTTCCCTATAATTAATGTAAATGAACATAAAACATTAGGTCTTGTAATTGACAGACATTTAAACTGGAGCCCTAAATGTTCACGCCCTTACCAAGAGAGTAGCACAAAAAGTTTACCAACTTGCTAAAATTCAACACTTTTGGATGAAAGCACACGTAAAATATTCTATGCATCCTATACCCAATCACCTGTCGATTATGTTCCACAGTCTGGGATGGCTGCCCTAAATCTAATATGAAACGATTGTGTTCGCTTCAAAACCGTGATATACGTCTAGTTTCTAGCATAAAGCACGTTGAAAGTAATAAATTGTAGAGCCATCTAAGACTTCTACCACTTCACAAGCGCTTCCTTTTTAACAAAGCCAAATTAGTGAATAAAATTATATCTAAAAAATACCCCAGAGTATCTTCTACCGTTAATTCAATCAATGCAATGAACAGTAAGCGCTTAAATTTATTACGGCTTCCTAAGCCTAGATTGGACTTATACAAACTTGTTTCGCATATTTTGGTGATCACTTGTGGAATAGCCTTCCACCAGAACTGAAAACACCAATGAGTCCCTACACATTCAACCGAAAACTCTTTCAATACTTACTTCATACCGACTATATGCCTCCATAAGTCACCTACATACATTTTTCCACTATCATTCTTCACTGTATGTGTGTGAACGAGACAGTGGGTGAGAGAGTGAGTGAGAAAGAGTGTGAGTGGAAGAATTAGTATGAGTGTGTGGAGAGAGTATGCATGCGCGTGTGCCTGAGTGAGTGTAAAAGTGAGTGAGTGTGTGGACATATGTGTGAGAGATTTAGTTAGAGAATGAGTGAATCTGAGAGAGTGGGTGTGTTGTGTGTCTGCCTGTCTGTGTGATATAGTGTGAAAGTTAGTGAGTGAGTGTGAGTTAGAGAGTCATCGAGTAAATAAGTAAGTAAGGGAGCGTGAGTGAGTGAGAGAGAATTTGTGGGTATGCGTGTATGTGCGCGAATGAGTGAGTGCGAGAGCGAGTGAGTGTGTAAAAGAGAGAGAGAGAGAGAGAGCGTGGCTGAATGAGAGAGTGCATGAGAAAGTGTGATGTATGTGTGTGCATGTCTGAAGGGGTGTATATGTGTGTACATGTGTGTATCTGTGTGTGACTCTGTGTATATGTCTGTACGTGTGTTAAGGTGTTGCGTTCATGTGTTTATATGCGTTTTATATGCATGTGCGTGTGTGTATGTGTGTATGGATGAGTGTGTGTGTGTGTGTGCTCGTGTATGTATTGATATCTTTGTATGTGTAAGTGTGCATGCATGCGGGTTTTATGCGAGGGAGTGTATATTCGGGTGTTATGTGAGTACGTGTGAGTAAGTATATGGATGTGTGCAGTGTGTGTATTGCGGGGTATGATGTGTTGTGGGTTTGGTGTATGTACATGTGTGTGAGAGAGAAGAGAGAGAGAGAGAGAGAGAGAGAGACGAGAGAGAGAGAGAGAGAGTTGAGCGCAGCATGTCATCTAACATGCTGATCCATATGTTTTGTGTATTCTCATTTTTTTTTTCATATTATCAATTTGATGCACTTGATTTTACCATGCATAAATGAATTCATGTAAATTACTGTAAAGCAAGTGAGAGGAGTTAGTGAGTGTAAGTGAGAGAGAGAGAGAGAGGAGAGATGAGAGAGAGAGAGAGAGAGAGAGAGAGAGAGTGAATGAGTGTGAGAGTGTGTGTATGTAAAGAGAGAGAGAGTGAGAGAGAGAGAGAGAGAGAGAGAGAGAGAGAGAGAGAGAGAGAGAGAGAGAGAGAGAGAGTTGAGCCCACGCATGTCATGTAAACATGCTATTCCATATATTTTTTTATGTATTCTCCAATCTTTCATATTACGAGGTATCGTTTAATGCCACCTGATTGTCCTGTAACATGCCATTCCATTTTTTTTTTTAAATTCTCATCTTATCATTTTGTATGCCACTTGATTTTATCATGTATAATACAACATTACTGTGATGTGAGTGAGAGAGTTAGTGAGAGAGAGAGAGAGAGAGAGAGAGAGAGAGGGGAGAGAGAGAGAGAGAGAAGCGCAAAGAGAGAGAGAGAGAGAGAGAGAGAGAGAGAGCAAGAGAGAGAGAGGGAAAGAGAGAAAAAAGAGAGAGAGAGTGAATTGCATCACTAATTTTACACTACATAATGTATATGTAAAATTTTTTTCCTCCACTTCTTGCAATTGCGGGGAAATTTCTCAAGACAATCGTCAGTGTCTCAATTGTGTGTAAAGTGTGGGAGTTTGTTCTTATTAGTTTCAGTTATCATGTGAGGCCATCATTGTATTTGTCTAGATGTGAGGATTATGTTGGGTGTGTATGTGAGGGATATGTGTGTGTGTTGGGGGGGGAGATGTGTTGTGCCTGTGTAAGAGAGAGAGAGAGAGAGAGAGAGAGAGAGGAAAAGAAGAAAGAGAAGAGAGAGAGAGTGAGAGAAAAGAGAGAGAGGGGAGAGAGAGGAGAGGGGAGAGAGAGAGAGAGAGAGAGAGAGAGAGAGAGAGAGAGAATTCAGTGCTCGCATGTCCTGTAACATGCCATTCCATATGTTTTGTGTATTTTCATCTTTCACATTATCATTTTGTATATATGACACTTGATGTTATCATGTATAATATAACATTACTGTAATGTGAGTGAGAGCGTTAAGGAGTGAGTGAGTGAGAGAGAGAGAGAGAGAGAGAGAGAGAGAGAGAGAGAGAGAGATGAGAGAGAGAGAGAGAGAGAGAGTTGAATTGCATCACTAATTTTAAGTTACAAAATGTATATGTACAATTTTTCTCCATTTTCTTTACAATTTTGCGACAATGCTCACGACAATCGTCACTGTATGTGTGTGTAAAGTGTGGGAGTTTGATCATAATAGTAGGTTGGGGGATAGTGGAATGTGTGTGTGGGTGGATTCGTGATGTGTGTGGGTGGGCTCAGGATGTGTGGGTGGCGGGGTGGGTTTGTGTGGGTGAGTGATTTGTGTGTGGGTGGGTGTGGTATTTGTGTGTGGGTGCGTGCGAGATGTATGGGTGTATGGGGAGATGTGTTTTTGGGTGGGGATGTGTGCTTGTCTAGGTGGTTGTGGGTGAGTGGGTGGAGGAGGATATGTTGGTGGATGATTGATGGTGGGTTATGGGATGGGTGGGGGTATATGTGTGGGTGGGGAGAGATGGGTGTGGGGATATGTGGTGGGTGGGAGATGTGTGCAGGTGGGGGTGGTTGTGGGTTTGGGGATGTGTGTGTGGGTGAGGGATGTGTATGGGTGTGGGATGTTTGGGAGGATGGGTGGGGAGTGTGTGTGGGTGAGAGATGTGTGGGTGAATGTGTGTGGGGGATGTGTGTGGGTTGGGGGAGGGTGCGTGATGGGTGTGGGTGATGGATTTGGAGATGTGTGTGTGGGTGGGGGATATGTCTGGCTGGGTGGGGGTGTGTGTGGCTGAATGGAGGATGTATGTGTGGGTAGTGAGGGTGATTGTAGTTGGGGGATGTGTGGATGGGTAAGAGATGTGTGGATAGATGTGTGTGTGGGTGAGGGATGTGTCTTTGGGATGTGTGTGGGTGTGGTATTGTGTGGGAGTGGAGCTGGGTGTGGATAAATGATGTTTGTGTGGGTGGGTGAAGGTGTGGATTGGGTTTGTGGGTGGGTGAAGGATGTGTGTGAGGGTGGGGGATGGGGTTGGGTTGGGATGTGTGAGTGTGGGTGGGTAGATAGGAGATGTATGTGTTGATGAGTGGGTAAGGGATGTGTGGGTATTAGTGGTTGAGGGATAAGTACGTGTGTCTAGGGATGTGTGAGGGGATGAATGTATGGGTTGTGTGTGCGTGGATGGGAGGTGTGTGTTTGTGAATGGGGAATGTGTTGGTGGGTGGGGATGTGTGTGAGGGATGTTTGTATGGGTGGGGATATTGTGCGTGGGTGGGGATGTGTGTGTATATGGGTAGGGGTGTGTGGTTAAGGGATGTGTGGCTGGGGGAATGGGTGGATGGAGGATGTGTGGTTGGGTGGAGGATGTGTGGTTGGGTAGAGGATGTGTGGGTGGGTGATTGTGTATGAGTAAGAGTGTGTGGTTAAGGAATGTTGGTTGGGGGATGGGTGGGTAGAGGATGTGTGGGTGGGTAGAGGATATGTGGGTGGGTGAGTGTGTGCAGGTTAGGAGATGATGGGGGATGTTTGTAGGTGTGGGCTCGGGATCTGTGAGTGGGCTGGGGGAGATGGGAGATTATGTGGGTGAGTGCGGAATTTGTGTGTGGGTAGGTGCGGAATATGTGAGTTGACGGGGAGATGTGTGTGTGGCTGAGGAATGTGTGTTTGGTTGAGTGGTTGGAGGTGTGTGGGTGGAGGAGGATATTGGGTGAGTGATTGTTGGTGGAAAATGGGACGCGTAGCGGATATGTGAGTGGGTGGGGAGATGTGTGTAGGTGGGGGATGTGTGGGTTATTGAATGTATGTGTGCTTTGGGTGTGGGTGGATGGGATGTGTGGTGGGTGAGAGGTGTGTTTGGGTGGGGAGATGTGTAGGTGTAGGGATGTGGTGGATGGGTGGGGGAATGTATTGTATGTGTGTGTGGTTGGGTGGGGGAGTTGAAGTGAATGGGGGATGTGTGGGTGGGTGGTGGATGTGTCTCATAACATAGTAATATGCATTGTTTATGTTTACAAAATTCATGTGACAATGTTTTTTTTCTATGCACTGTTGATGAAAGGAAGATGAGTGATTGGAAGGGCCGAATGTAAGACGGGCCTGCGTGCCGAATTTGTTACCCTTTGAAAATAAAGTCTGTTCGTTCGTTCGTTCGTTCTCTCTCTCTTAACCCTGAGACTCTAACAATGTGAAATGCGAGGAACTGTTGTTAACGTGCAGGTGTGAAATATGAGGAATTGTTGTTAACGTGTTAGTGTGAAATGTAAGGAACTGTCATTAGCGTGCAGGTGTGAAATATGAGAAATTGTTAACGTGTACGTGTTAAATATGAGAAATTGTTAATGTGTAAGTGTGAAATGTGAGGAATTGTTGTTAACGTGCTGATGTGAAATGTGATGAATTGTTGTTACATGCGCGTGTGAAATGCGAGGAATATGTGTTAACGTGTAGGAGTGAAATGTTAGGAATTGTTGTTAAAATGTAGGTGTGAAATGTGAGGAACTGTTGTTGGCGTGTGGATGTGAAATGTGAGGAATCGTTAACGTATAGGTGTGAAATGTGAGGAATTGTTGTTAACTGATTGCCTGCCAAACAAAAAATTGGTCACACCCAAACAGAAATTTAAGGCAGAAAATTTGAAGTAGATGTTTGTCACAATAATGCTTTTAAAATGGTTTAAATGTTAGCAGATGCATTGTATTACATATCAAATTAAAGAGAATTGCACAGGGAACCTGACAGTGTTAATAATTAATTGATAGGTTACAAATATTATGACAATAATGAGAGTTTTAGTAATAACAATTGAAATTAAAGTGTTAAAAATTATGAAAAAAATTCACTCACCAAGTCTTTATTTTATATCCGAAGCCGCTAATCCAGTTAAATTTAGTGAATTATATTACACACACCAGTTGTCTTCAAGAATATCACAAGAACTGCTCCATAACATGAATAAAACGCAATGAAATCATAACATTATGAAGTACATCATTTTCACACAAAATGGAAAAGCCATCATATTCTTAGTAAAATTCACTGTTAGATTTTTTTTTCAATATTATGACCGCCTTCTACATAATTATCTGAATACTGCACAGGTTCGTTTTAGAATCTATCACAAAGTCGTTTACATCACAATAACTATAATATAAAACTGTTTAAAACTGTAATTTTATTAAAATATATGAGGTCAAGAACCAGAAGATATGGTCACTTTGAATTTCGAAATATCAACAAACATTCTCCTAAAAGTTTACACGAAACCATGCCTGTTCTGTGCACACGGAAGCACATGAAAGGAAATAAAATCTTTCGCTTTTGGAGTTTAAATAAGTGAGACACTAAAAAGGTGGACTGGATAGGAAACACAGATACATTAAACCACTATACATAAGAGGGGCATTAAAGTGGCATCTGGGTGTGAAATTTGGGTTACTTGGGCTATCAAGTGGCACCTGGCAGGCAATCAGTTAATATGTAGATGTGAAATGTGAGGAATTGTTGTTAACGTGCAGGTGTGAAATGTAAGGAATTATTGTTATCGTGCAGTTGTTATATGCGAGGAATTGTTGTTAACGTGTATGTGTGAAATGTGAGGAATTGTTGTTAACATGTAGGTGTGAAAAGTGAGGAATTGTTGTTAACGTGTATGTGTAAAATGTGAGGAATTGTTGTTAACATGTAGGAGTGAATGTGAGGAATTGTTGTTAAGTTGCAGGTGTGAATTGTTGTTAACGTGTAGGTGTGAAATGTGAGAAATTATTGTTAACGTGTAGGTGTGAAATGTGAGGAAATGTTGTTAACATGTATGTGTGAAATGTGAGGAATTGTTGTTAAGTTGCAGGTGTGAATTGTTGTTAACGTGTAGGTGTGAAATGTGAGAAAATATTGTTAACGTGTAGGTGTGAAATGTGAGGAAATGTTGTTAACATGTATGTGTAAAATGTGAGGACTTGTTGTTATCGTATAAGTGTGAAATGTGGAAACTGTTTCTTGGAGTTGCTTCATGTGAATTTTATCGGAAGTTTGCATAGTTTATGGGGTTTATCATTGTGCTATGAGATATAAAGAGATTGGAAACTTCTTTGTTTATCACTGTGCAATGTGATACACAGAGATTGGAAACTTATTTGTTTTTCACTGTGCAATGAGATAGAAAGAGATTGGGAAAATTATGGGTGTGCCATTGTGCAGTTAGACATAAATAGATTGAAAAACTTATTGGTTTATCATTGTGCAGTGAGATATAAAAAGATGGGAAAGCCTATGGGTTTATCCCTGAAGAGTATAATATTAACTTCATAGGGAAACTAATAGATTAATTATTACGTTGTGAGATATTGCGCAACATTGTGACACATTGTCAAATAAAAGTTGTAAACATAAACATCGCATATTGAAATGTTGTGAGACACATCCCCCATCCACCCTCACATCCCGCAGCCACCCACACATCCCGTAGCCACCCACACGTCCCCCACCCACCCACACATAACTCCACGCACCCACACAGACCCAGGCAAACATACATGCCGCCACCCATCCACTAATCCCCCACCCACCCACACTTCCCCACCCAAACACACATCCCCCACCCATCCCATAACAGACACGCACACACCCATCCACATATTCTCCACCACCCAACCATACACCCGCAACCACCCAGCAAAATACACATCACAAAACCACACACACATACCCCCGTCAACCCAATCATCCCGCACCTATCCACATACACATCCCGCACCTTCACAATTTTTCCCCACCCACCCACACACAACAGCCAACTTACACCCACTCACCCACCCAATATCCGCCACCTCTCAACTACACATCCCCCTCCTATACACACATACCCACCCACAAACACATCTCCCCACCTACCCACATATATCCCCCACACATATCCCCCCAAAACACACACCTCCCACCCACACACACCCCACCACCCACATATACCCCACCACACACATCCGCCGCTCACACACATCTTCCCACAAACACACACACATACCCCACCCATACATTCATCTCTTACACACATCCACCCACTCACGTAATCATCCATCAACCATTCACACCCACGCATCACCCACCCACCCATAAATACATGCATCTCTCATATACGCTCCCACCCACACACACCCCAACCACCCAGCCACATACACATCCTCCACCCTCACATACATCCTTCATCCACCTACACATCCCACACGTCCCCCACCTCTCACACATCTAACCTCCCACACAAAACTCTACCCATAAACAAATCCCCCACAAACACATCATCCACCCATAAACACACCCCCACACACACACATCCTCCACATGAATTCCCCATATAAACATCCCACCCACACATCTCTCACCCCACACACACATATTCTCACCTACCCACACATCCCCACCTACAAACATCCTCACCACCCACACATACATACTCCACCCACTCACATTTACCCCCATCCACCCTCACACACTCCCACCTACACAGACATATCCCATTCACAAACACGCCCCCCCCCACACACACACTCATCCCCCACACCCATTACACACCCATTCCCCAAGCCACAAAATCTCCTACACACCCATTCACCCACTCAAATACACATTCCCTAACCACACCCCAACCCACCAACACCCACATACTTCTAACCATCCTCCCAAATATCCCCCCCCCCACACACACACACATCCCTCACACACACATACACCCCCACCGACTACACATCCCTTCACCCATCCACACATCACCCATCAACCCATACACATCCCCCACACACAGCCCCTCCACACATACATTCCCCACACCCCCCCCCCCCCCCGTCACACACACACACATCCCTCACATACACACCCACACACCCATCCTCACATATAGACACATACATGATGCCTCACATGATTACAGAAACTAATAGGAACAAACTCCCACACTTTACACACAGTTGAGACACTGATGATTGTCGTGAGCATTCTCGTAATAATTGTAAGAAGTGGAGAAAAAATTCTACATATACATTGTGTAGCGTAAAATTTAGTGATGCAATTCAACTATCTCTTTTCTCTCTCTCTCTCTCTCTCTCTCTCTCTCTCTCTCTCTCTCTCTCTCTCTCTCTCTCTCTCTCTCTCTCTCTCTCCCCTCTCTCTCCCACTCACTACTTCTCTCACTCACATCACAGTAATATTATATTATACATGATAAAATCAAGTGGCATACAAAATGATAATATGACAGATGACAATACACAAAAAATATGGAATGGCATGTTGCAGGACAATCAAGTGGCATACAAAATGATACCTCGTAATATGAAAGATGAGAATACATAACAAATATGGAATAGCATGTTACATGACATGCGAGCGCTCAATTCTCTCTCTCTCTCTCTCTCTCTCTCTCTCTCTCCCTCTCTCTCTCTCTCTCTCTCTTACATACACACACTCTCACACTCATTCTCTCTCTCTCTCTCTCTCTCTCTCTCTCTTCTCTCTCTCTCTCTCTCTCTCTATCTATCTCTCTCACTAACACTCACTAACTCTCACACTCACTCTACAGTAATTTACATGTGTTCATTTTATGCATGTTAAAATCAAGTGGCATTCAAAATGATGATATGAAAATGAGAATACACAAAAAAATATGGAGCAGCATGTTAGATGACATGATGAAATAAGAGATAAATATATATGAAGAGTCATCATGTTTTGCATAACCCCATAGATAATACCACAGAATGAACAGTCACAGCGTAAGTGACACATAAGACAAAAGAATAAGTACAGCGGCAATGGTAAACAAAATCTAATACACCCATGCACACAAGAAAATTTTGTTTCTAGTATAGTGAACCGACTACACACGCATCTTCACCCAGCGGTTAATGGTTTATGAGAAGGGTTAAGATATGCCATGCGACAGCATGAATACAGGGACTACATAAGGATGTCTACGGAGACATTGGAGCTCATGCCAGTTGGATATAAGAATCTCTGAACAAAAATGAGACTGAATCATCACGACGTTCACGCGGGATGAATTGGTTGTTTCGTGCCCAGATATTATAATGATTAAATATTTTTGTGTGATGTACTTGGTGTAACCACTGGTACAATATAATTGTAATAATGTACGAAAGGGGTATGTGAGAATATAGACATATTAGTGACCAGACCGGACACCCCTTGTTTCATGTCAATAGAGACATTAACACAAGACTGTCAAAATGTGTAAACACATTTTGAAAAAAAGGAAGAGGAGGGGCATAGTGCCATGAACCAAAGTTGAGCTAAGAATAATGGAGTGAGAGTAAGGGAAGTAACCGAAGAATAAAGGGGGAATACATGAGTTAACTAACTCTGAACGGGGGAAGACAGAAGTTTCCTAACCCTGGATTGGGTAAGGCAGGAGTTATCTAACCCTGGGACACCAAGTACGATTGAGACGTGCTCAGTGCGACTGTCAAGCAAACTGAGACACGGGGACATCTAGGCGGCACAGTAAAGAAGTGCAATCACGGATAAGCTCAGAAGCCGAGCTGAGTCTGGGGGGAGTATTCAGTACTCAGGGCTTAAGCTGTCGACATCTGTGTAGAAAGCTCTAGTTAAACCAGTGTTTCCTTACCATCATTGACAAGTAAAAGAAAAGAAAGACTTTGTTTACGGCCAGAGATTTGTTACACGCCTAGAACGCATTGCATTGGCGGAGGTGTCAGTACAGTATCCAATTGTGTGTGATGGCGTTTCACAACCACCTACGGTGCGTGACGCAGTGTGTTAGAGTGACTTTTTCTGAAGGAGTAAGCCCGTAGGTTGACCCACTGGTATTTAATTATGTGGAAAATGACTGGTAGATCATGTTAGAACGTCTAGAAGACAACAAGGGCAGAGGAATGCACGCAATGTGCGACAGAGCTAGGGACACCCCTGTCAGACGACCACCGACTCGGGACTGAGGAAGCTGAGGATAAAACAGAGCGAACCTTTTCCAGCGGGCTCGCTGCAGTGAGATGTACTCAGCCAATAAAGTTTATGTCCCATAACACGACTCCAGCGCCAACTGTTTTCCAATCTAGCAAGAACGTGCTATGTAAATAGATACGAACCATTGCATAATTGGCATTCCACAATTGATACCCGGCACATTTATATGTGTCAGTCAGTGAGATATAAAGAATCCCGAAAAACCACATAATCAAGTTATTATTGCTCACTGGATTTAGGAGGCCTGGTGTTCCTTGCCAGTGAGAAGTCCTGATCGTTCGGGTCCCATCGATTGACGGACGTCGGTCGCGGCGATTGGGCAATCTTGAGCATAGCCTACGATGGGTAGCGTTGTGTTGTTCTGTTGTGATAATTTGGTGTGTCCAGTGTGTGCCGCGTGGTTACACACCCGCTTCACACGCGTGATCCGGGACTGTTTCCGGATCCGGTCAGGGATATGCACTACTGACGAGCTCAAACAAGGGCGAAACTCGAGTATAGTGCTTCCATATTGACGTGGATAGGCCTTAGGTTCATACCAGAATGCGATCGGCGTTGCCAGTAGTGGGTTGTGCTCAATATTTAGATATAAAGAGATTGGGGAATCTTATGGGTGTGTCCCTTGTAGTCAGATATACATTAGATTGTGAAAACTTATGGATTGTTCCCTTGTAATCAGATATACATTAGATTGGGAAAACGTATGGATTGGTCCATTGCAGTCAGATATGAATTAGATTGGGAAAACGTGTGGACTGGTCCCATGTAGTCAGATATAAATTATATGTGGAAACGTGTGTATTTATCGGTGTATAATAAAAGTGGTCTTCAAATAAAGAAATCAAAACCATCTAATGTGAACTTACCTTTGACATATGTTGCCATGGCTGACGTATAGATCTGTCTGCGGAAATTATGGGATACCAAATGAATATTTAGTGTGTGTATGTGTGTGTGTGTGTGTGTGTGTGTGTGTGTGTGTGTGTGTGTGTGTGTGTGTGTGTGTGTGTGTGTGATATAATCACTCCTCCTCCCCTCCTTTTATTTCTTATTTATTTATTTTTGTCTATGTTATCGTTGTCGTTTTTCTTCTTCTTCTTTCTCTTCTTCTTCTTTTGTTCTTGTATTTGTTGTTGTTGTTGTTGTTGTTGTTGTTGTTGTTGTTGTTGTTGCTACTGTTGTTATTGTTGTTGTTGTTGTTGTTCTTCTTCTTCTTCTTCTTCTTCTTCTTCTTCTTCTTCTTCTTCTTCTTCTTCTTCTTCTTCTTCTTCTTTTTCTTCTCCTCCTTCTCCTTCTTCTTCTTATTCCACCAGTCTCCTAGTATTCAGCATTATAAGGAAAGATATACGGCCCCTCCCCCACCTTTCCACCACGAACGTACATGTCAACAGCTCTTCTGGTATGCTTCACATTCTTCTTGGACCTTCTTCTCCGGGGAAACTTGCCAATGTTCAAGTCACGACAGTAAATCATTACTTAAATAATGCTTCCTCTTGTATGAAGGCCACGCGCACGAGTATATTTCGGCCTCGTCACTTGTATAGAGGAGAGTTTTGATAATGTGCATTAAGGACGTGAAAATTATTATGTAATTATGGTATATCTGCGTGGCCATTAGGTGTAATATATAAAACTACTTTTTTTTTTCAGTAGCCACTCTGGTAAATCTGTGAACCATTTTATTTAATTGGATGATGGTTTGTACAGAGATTGCTTCATTGAATTGCCACATGAGCATGGCTGCAGTCGTTTACTGTCAGCACTTTCATCATGTTTCTCACTTCTATAATTAGCCTGGAATGGTTAAGAGCACGGCATTTAAACTTTTGGTGTGCTGATGTCGAGGTAACGGGTTCAACCCCTACACCAGTCAGCTGGACTAAATGTTGACACTCGTCCTTTTCTTGGGTACGTAAATTGCAAGTACAGTACCTTAGAAGACGGAGTGGGTTCGCCTGATGGCGAGGGACACTGGTAATAGTTAAAGCTCCACACGTAAACATCAGTCCAGTACACTCCCCAGTAGTGGCACCTACTAGAGGTATAAACACGTGTATGGACTGTGCTTAAGCTTAAAGCAGGCAAACGCAAAATAAATAAATAAATAAATAAATAAATAAATCAATCTTCGCACTGCCGACCGGTCCATAAGTGGTCCGATCTCTCCCTTAACATCCCCGCCAGCTTATTTCGACTAAGTCCATATTCTATGTATGTCCTTATGTTGTGTGTGTGTGTGTGTGTGTATATATATATAAGTATTCATTAATCTGCTCTCCAAGTCATGTCAATACATCCCTCATTATGGCTTCTTTTTGTTTTCCAACTTGTCTTTTAGAAAGATCAGTAGAGACAAACAAAGACATATCTTTGTGCTTCATAGATTATACTTAGGCATTTGATAAACTAAAACATGATGAACTGATTAAAATGTTGCAAGATATTTACATTGATGGGAAAGATCTCAGAATAATAAAGAATATTTACTGCAACCAAACGGCGGCAATTAAAATGGGAAGTTAAGATGGAAATTATGAACAAATAAAGTTGGGAGTAAGAAGGTGATGTGTTTTGTCAACCGATCTCTTCTCCCTCTATAGCGAAGTAATAATGAGAGAGATCAAAGAAAAGCCAGGAATAGTATTTAGAGGTTATAAAATAAATAATATACGCTATGCAGATGAAACAATATTGATAGCGTATAATGCAACAGATCTACAACAATTGTTGGACATTGTAGTAACAGAGAGTACAAAGAAAGGACTCTCCTTGAATATGAAGAAAACAATAACAATGGTTATATCAAAGAAACAGGTGAACCCAAATGTGAAGTAGAGATAGAAGGGAAAATTCTTCATTAAGTGGATAGTTTTAAATATCTAGGGACATTTATAACATCAGATGGAATATGTACAACAGAGATCAGTAGCAGACTAGGGCAAGCAAAGGCTGCATTTCAGAAAATGAAGACTATCTTATGCAATAAGTCACTATCATTGAATGTAAGAAAGAGACTGCTGAAGAGCTATATAGAACCTGTTTTGCTGTATGGCTGTGAATCTTGGAATATAGAACCTGTTTTGCTGTATGGCTGTGAATCTTTGAATATAAATGAACAAATTAGGAATATATTGGAAGCAACAGAGATGTGGTTCCTTAGATGAAGGTTGCGAATTCATTGGTCTGCCAAAGTAACTAACAACGAATGCCTTAAAGAGGCTAGCGTTGGTTTTAATACACTGGTCATTGTGTCGGTCGACCAGAAATCAATGGCAAACTACTGAATGTAAACTTGCCAAGAAATCACAAACAGCAAACAATGCTGGGGTTGACTACGACGTCCTTAAAGAATAAGCTACTAACTATTCTTTAACACAATATACTTACTTAGATGCAGGCTGTCAATGGTTGGGTGCATTCTCTAGTCAGCTAACTATCACGACTGTCTCTTTTATAATAAAGTAAACAGTAGCTCCTCCCAGGTTGTCTATAAGATTGTTGACATGCACCAATACATTTGCTAAGTAAATAACTGAATATCAAAACATATTTGGGCAAAGATAAACGTTTAACTGACTATCAAAACTTTTTTGGGCAAAGATAAACGATGGTTTGTAAAACTTCTATGGCCATTTATTATCTCCCAGGTTTGCCGAAGTTAAGACTATTTTGGCAGTTGGATGTTGAGATGTTTTACAGTTAACAAATAACAAACAAACACATCAGATAAATATATTTCCAACTGTACATCTGTGTGTTAGTATTACATATCCATTTTAAAGGAATACCGTAAGCATTCTATTTACTGCATTTGTCGTTAGGCAACTTATTTGTCAGGTCTTAGTCAGATATGACTGAGCTACCGTAAAACAGTTGACGGTACTACCTGCTTTCTTTTAGCGCCGATCGTTGGGCAGAGCTTACCAAACCCGACACCCCACATGGCGCCAACGGCTTCGGGCTGAAGAGCGAAATTGGGAGGGTACAAGCCTTACCCTGGTGCGAGGAAATGCAACCTAAAGACAAAATGTCATGGCAGGGCTGACCAGCCCCTAAGCCTTGGTTAGCGGCTGGTCTAGGATCGAAGCTCCGACAGGCGGACAGTTAAAGCATTGCTTTGCTGATCCGGCAGCTTCTGCAGCTTGTCTTGTTCAAGATGTAGAGGTGTTCCCTTTCCTCTGGAGTGAACGAGGCAGGTCAAGAGAGGGATCATGCTGCATGGGCAACACATGATCTCTATATTTTAGCCCAGGCTTTGTGCTATGGAGAGGCAAAAACTCTATCCCTGGCCTTAAAAGCTCTCGGAATCAAAGCGAGAGGCAACTTTTACGGGTTATAAGTCCCTGTCAACTGGCGCAGACGTGGGGCGCCACGCGTTGCCTCTGACGGTGGGAGACACTTAAAGGTGTCACTGATCAGCTACCGCCCGCCTCAAGCTGGGCAGCCCCCGGCCAATTGGGTGCTGATCCGCAATAGCCTGCATGCTTCAATGGGTGCTTAGGGCTAGGACAAAATCTGAATCGCAGGCTGTAAAACCAATGCACCAGGTACTAATTTTAAAAAATGGAAAGCTCAAGCTACGGCTTGCAACCTGGAACGTGAGAACCATGTATCCAGCATTTTTTTTTACTGACTTGACCAGTATTAACGATGTGAGAAAAATGGATGTGATTGATGCCGAAATCAACCGTCTTAACATTGATATTGCTGGCCTGCAGGAGACTCGCTTCGCTGAGGAAGGGTCACTCAGGGAAAACAATTACACCTTTTTTTGGGGGGAAGGGTAGAGGGCAGGCAAAAAAAAAAAAGGCAACACGATGTGGGTTTTGCAGTGAAGAATTCGCTACTGGGAATGATTGAAATTCCAGCAGGAGGAAATAAAAGACTATTATCCCTGCGCTTGGCACCCCTTGTGGGTTTGCAACCATTATTACTGTATATGCACCGACACTCGATTCCGATGATGAAGTGAAGGATTCCTTCTATGAGGAGTTAGATTCCGTGATCAAGGCAGTTCTAAAATCTGACTACTGTCAACAACCTACTTGCGACAGGTTATTCAGGACTCCCTACTTTTGCACAACACGAATCAACAACTAGCGTGGTTTGCAAAAGGATACATTTTTATTTAGAGCTTATGACACACAAGCTCGGCGAGCGGATTACTTCATGGATAATCAACAACATGTTATGTTTCACAGATGCAATGAAGAGGTGGAAATAATGATACTATTCACTAATTGGAATCTAAGGTCTAGCTAACACTATTGTCTATAAACTACATAGGGTTCCTAGCGAACACGTCTATTCTCTCTCAGTCCTTGTCCCCTGTCTGAGGCACGCTTCTAGTTGCGCGTTCAACTTCGGACATTCGTCCTGCGTGTGCTCGCAAGTTTGCGTGCGTAGAGTCCTAGCACGCTTGGTCTGTTAACTGATGTAACTGGTATTCCCCAGTTACTCGTTGCGAGGCGAGTTTCCTATACTCTCGCTCATACGCACTCAATGACACAAGGGTGTCCTGTTGTCAAGCTAAATATAGCGCCTGTGTCTCTCCTGTCTAGTATTATCTGTAAGCTCCGTCTTAACTCTCTACATCCCTGTGTAGGATCTTTGACACACTCCCTCCCCCCTTGGTGTGTAGTGTTACAACTGTTTAACTCCCGTATGTAACACGTATTCGTCACTGAAAAATTGGCTGTCCAATTTTTGTCAAAGATCTCATCAGGTTAAGTATCTCTTCTGGGGATAGAATAAACTCTCTTCTTTTCCCTTTTCACACTGTTATATTGATTCACTCGGCTAATTAAGTAGTGCATCACATCAATATAGTTGGCTATAGACCTCTATTATATTCTTGGGAATTGTATTGATCCGGAACCGTTGTCTTATGACTTATGTCCTGGCTTCCGTCGTTTGACCCTATGTCATTTGACTTTCATTCGTTGACTTATGTCTCGACCTGTCCTCAAATTGCCCAACATGACAACCCGCAACAAGTTGTCTCCGTTAAGAGAACAACACATGAGCATCTACTGTTCATGTTCCCCTATAATATTAGTACCAACTCGTATGCTCTATGTTCTACTCTTCACCTTTTAACTTCCGTTCGTGAATAAATATTTTCAATGTTACCTTCAGGTTTTTTAAAGAAGTTATTGTGTCCCCTGTTTTAAGTTACCGTTCTTTGCCCTAAATGGTGAATTGCAACTTTTATGTGTTTGTTTTCCTGTTTGTTTGTGTGTTATCTAATAAACTACAATGTACTTAACTTGCTAACATGTGTATGTGTTTCTATTCTACATGTATGTATTCCTTCGAGCGCCGTAAATCGGATTATTGTGGCTACAAATGTTGGTTAATTTTATTTATGACCACAATGTCGTTTTAAGATGCTCAAAGTACTTTCTCTATTTACTACTACTATTTCTAAAGTATGGCAGTTACACACTTAAAACTGAACAACACATTGGTTACACAGATTGACACAGACAAGTCATAACAAGGCGATTTGCGCGGAGAAAAAAAATTCCGCTAAATCTCTCTCTCTCTGTCTGTCATTCAATGTTTACTTAGTCTTCATCCACTCCTCTCATCTATACATCTTCTCGTTCAACTTTCATACCATAGTTATGTTAAAACATTCATTCGTCTTTAAAATATGGTTCATGATATTACATAAATGAACAATACATATTTACAATAAATGATTGGCTGAATCATACAAGTTTTCACGCCACATGACTGTGCTATGAGTTTGCACGCGTCATATCTATACAACATATTATACATGTTTGCAATGATGGTTAGTTACCGATCATGTGTTACTAACTAAACTAACTAAGCTATAGTAATTTCGTGTGCTGTCCTAAATTAACCTAAGGGAAATAACCTAATTAATTAACTATCTCTAAGCAAAGTGGGTTAGTTACCTTATAGTATTATTGGTAAATGAAATGATGTTAGTTTTCTAATGGTTGGGTTAGTTTAGAAATGATGTCTTAAGGAAATTAATCTATAAATGATTATGTTTACATGGTGATATGATAAAGTAATGCCTATTAATTACATTTCTAATGTTGGTGTTAAATTAAATGATGTTTTTAAGTAAATGTAGATGATTTATACCTATTAACTAACATAAATAACGTCATAGAAGTAATTGAACATTTGCAATTCAATTATAAATATACACAATGAGGTTATGCGCACTGTTTAAAAAAAAAACACAATATAATTTACATATCACAATTCCGTTACTATATAATTACACTAACGTCGTCCTTTCCGGTGTAATGTTCGAGCACTGTTCCTGGTAGACTAGTTTATAACATAGTTCAATTCACCACAGTATTATCTGCTCTCCTTTCAGGATAGTGTTTATATATAACGTTGCCTACTAGTTTACGTAGGTTCAAGTCTAACACTTTCGCTGTAATTATGGCTTATTTACGTGTTAGCGCTGTAACAATGTTACTAATGTGCCTGTTCATTTAATCAAAATGGCACTGTTTCTCTTCCACAGTTTAGTAGACTGGCGATATTAACGCACTTACAGAACGTACTTGAATGTAACTTTCTACCACACACGGCACTGATTTAATTCATAACTACAGTGTCACTGTTTCTGGTGATCAGTCGTCGTTCTTTTCCTGTACTTCAGGTATCTCTATATCTGAAGGTCTACTTAAGACGTCCGCGAAAGAGTTCAATGATCCCTTCAAATGTTGGATTGTAAAGGCATAGTTTGCCAATATTAAGGACCATCTGTAGATCCTGTTGTTTTGGGGGATGCCAGACTGCATTACCGCAAGTGGAGAGTTGTCGGACTGGATTACAAACTCTGTACCTACCAGAACCCTATGCAGTTTTCTAACGCAATATATTACGCTAAGGCCCTCCAATTCAGTAGCTGAGTATCTTGATTCAGCTGGGGTAACTTTGCGGCTTACGAACATCACTGGGTGGAACCTCCCATCGTAAAACTGGCCCAAAATACCAGATATGGCAATCGCACTTGCGTCTGTGCGGAGGAAATAGGTAAGATTTTTGTTAGGTAAACGCAATATAGGTGGAACACTGAATAGATGTTTCAACTTTGACAAAGTTCCAATTAACGCTGCATCTTGTACATTCAATTTAGCCGAAGCTTTCAAAATATTTGAAAAAACACTGGTGATTTCCGCCAGATTGGGAATAAATTTACTATAGTAGTTTACAAGACCAAGTAGACTTCTGACCTGTTTCTTGGTCGTTGGCATAGTCAAATTTAGAATCTTTGTGACTATTTTCTCGTCTGTTTTGAGTTGGCCTCTGCAGATGGTATGGCCTAGGAAGTCAATTTGTTCCATGCCCAACTCAACCTTAGTTGGTTTGACGGTAAGACCGAATAATCGTAACCTGTCGAAGACATGTCTAAGTTTCTGTAGGTGTGACGTCCAGTCTTCAGTATGAACGCATATGTCATCTATATATGTAGATGTATTGGGTACCCCGTGGAGTAAATCTCTAGTAAGACGTACAAAAGTGGCAGGAGCATTACGAAGGCCAAAAGGAAGAAAGCGCCACTCATAGAGTCCTAGAGGTGTAGAAAAAGCTGTCAAAGGAATTGAATTTTCTTCCATCGGGACTTGCCAGTAGCCTCGAGTGAGATCAAGTTTGGAAAATATACGAGATGTAGACATATCTAGAATCAAATCCTCGCATGCTGGAATTGGCTCTGCATCTATTTTTGTTATTCTATTTAGACGCCGATAATCGACGCAGAGGCGAATTGTTGAGTCCTTTTTGGCGACAAGAACGATAGGAAAGGAATATTCCGACTGTGATCTTTGAATTATTCCACTCGACTCAAGAGATAGTAGTTCTTTGTCGAGATTTGCCCTATAGTTTAGAGGGATGGAATAAGGTCGACATTTGATAGGGGTGTTATCAGTCAGAATGATAGCATGCTCTATTCTGTCTGTCTTTCCTGGGATGTCGGAGAAAATGTCCTTGTACTCTGTCACTAAATCTATCATCTGTCGTCGTTGCTCGTCAGTAAGTTTGGTTTCTATCCGTATACTGTCGATGGTCCCAGTCGTGTCTACAGTAGGGACTGGTAATTCTAATCCGTCGTCATCTGTCTGGTTAAGTACTGTTGTGGTATTAGCTGTGTGTGCTGTTATCTGGCTAAGTGTATTTGCGATGTCGCTGTCGTGTGTCGGCCTACTTAGTGTAGTTGTGTTGTGTACGTCTGTCGTCCGATTGCTTGGTGTGGGTGCATTTTGTTCGTCTGTCGGTAGTTCCTGTCGTGAAAAATATGGTTTCAGCATGTTGATATGGAATATCTTTAATTTTCCCTTTATTGATATTTCATAGTCAACATCCGACACTTTCCGTTCGACGTTGAATGGCCCTTGCCAAGATGTTAGCAACAAATTTCGTTTATCAGGTAGTAACAGGAGAACTTTCTGATTAGGTTCAAGGTGTATTGGTCGTGATGCTACTAATGACCGTTGACCTTTGGCCGTCACATGCTTACCCTTTCTTACAAGATGTTGACACATAGTACATGAACGACAGAACAATTTTATATCAGTACAGAATTTAGGCCAGTAGAAGTGTGACAAAATTCTGGCTCTGGTCTTGTCATAGGCCAAATGTCCAGCAAACGGTGACTCATGTGCGATCTTTAGCACAGTTTGTCGGCATGTTACAGGTAACACCGTTTGCTGAATTTCATGGTTATTATTTGTGTAATAACGCATGAGAATTCCGTTGTGTATCCTAAAATACCAAGATGCATTTTTAGTCACTTTCGCTCGCTCACCTAACAATTTAAAATAAGGTGCGATAGTTTGATCGGTGCGTTGTGCCTCGATAAATTCTTGGCGGGTATTATCATTAGTAGCACCGCAAGGTGTTAACAGCTGTAACATCTCGTTCTGTAGGTCAGTGTAGTGTGTTTGAGTTTCTGACCTCGTTACAGCGTTAGCCAGGTTCGTTTCCTTCCAGGCTACAATATCATCGTCAGTACATTTCTTTAATGAAGCCAAGCATCCTAAAATAAAGTCCGTACAAGGATCTTGCAGGATTGCGCACGTAAATGTGCCAGTAAGGAATGGGGTATTTATATGCGCTTTTGCCAGTGGATATTTCTCAATTGTTCCTGAGAAAGTACGGCATTTGACAAATTCACCCGTGTAATCTTCTGGTCTTACCAGTTCTTTTCTCAGGCCAAGTAAAGTGCTCCCGCTGTCTACCAAACACTGGCATGGATGATTATTGACCAGTGCATCGTAAAACTTCAGTTTACCTCTGGAGGCATTAACTGCATTAGCATCTTCGATGGCATATGGAAATAACGTGACCACATTTTAATTTCCCATCCGCATGAAATTGATGACATGTAAGACATTTATTGAAATCAAATATATCAGTAACTACTGCCACACTCTCACACACATTCTCTGGTAGTACATTCTCAAGCTCAGAGTCAATGACACTGTCATCCTCAGATGACGTATCGATGAGCATAGCATTGTTTGCTTTCATTCTTTGTCTGCCCAAACACTTTGCCGAATAGTGGCCATAACTTGAACAAAAATAACATTTGATGGCACGTTTAAAAGAATTTCTTCTATTCTCTTGCTTCCTTATGACCGTTTCTAAGTGAGATGGATAGGCTGGGTTTTTATCACACATAGAATAACTAGGATGATAAAGTTTGCAATAAATACACTGTGGAGGTTTTTGATAAGGCTGGTCTTTCTTACGATACTTTTTTTGCCTATACGATCTACTTGGTTCGTTTTTCACAAAGGCAGTGATCTCAGTATCGTGGATGGTGGTTTAAAAGACATCACGATTTTCAGAAAAGTAAGCCGACCCCCGTTTTTCTAGCTCTTGGATGGATTCTATGTCTGACTGTTGTAAGAACTTTGCAAATGGGGTAGGGACTGTAGCTATAACCTTGTCCATTACCATTAGATCTTGCAGTTTGTCAAAGTTTTTACCCACCTTCGCCGCTTTAAGCCAATTGTTAAATGTACTTTGCACGTTAGAGACGTAATCTAAGAACGTTTCCGTAGGTTTAGGCTTTATTTGTGAGTATTGAATTCTATACCCTGGAGCATCAAGCAGGAAGTGTTGCATGATTCTATCGTGGATGTATTGATAGTTACTCCTTAGTTCTGTAGGTATTGATTCTATCACTTTTAATGGCTCACCACTGAGATTCCTCATGTAGATCATTGCCCAGTCATCTAAAGGTATTTTCTGAGTCTTGAGTTGGAACTCGATATTCTCCGTCCATGCAGAAATGGAATCGCCTACGCTGTATGGCTTGATGAGGCCTTTATATTTGGTAAACTTATTCTGCTCCTCCTGGCTCTTCTGTTTACTAGAGGCTATTTGAATATTTGACTCTATCTCTAACTCTTTCATCTTTAACTTTGTCTCTGCTTCTTCTACTTGTTTCATATCTTTCTGATGCTGTCTTTCTAGTGCTCTTTCATCTCTATCTAGAGCAGCTTTTCTCTCTGCTTCTTCCTTCTGTAGCGCAGTTTTTCTGTCTGTTTCTTCCTTCTGTCGAGCTATTTCTTCTTTGTATTTTTGATCAACCCATCTCTCTAATTCCTGTCCAGTATGGCCTAGTGCTTTGCCTGCCTGGATACAGTCATTTAACGATGCCATATTTGTGATCTTATGTTATTTTACAACAATAATATTTCAATTTCACACAATCGTTGTACAGTTATATGTTAGTTATTTACATCACTGCTTAAAAATAAGATGCATCGTTAATATGGTTAGTGTAAAATGATTCGAAAATATACTCATCTAATCAGTTGGAAAAACTTGGCACTTGGGATGTTCCACCGATGACTTCTGTATACAATAATGATCGACTTGATTGGAAAACTGACGCTTCTGTTTGTTAGAGCATCAATAGTTTAGAAAAACATGTCTATGTTACAGATACATGTTCATATTTCATGTGGCTGATCAACAACAAATGTGATTTTGATAATGATAGATGATGTTAATGAATGAATGATATGATAGTATCAATGATCGTCATGATTAGTTAGATGATGCGTCGTATGAATGTCACTGTCGTCTTGTCTTCACTTTCCTTCCTAGTTGGTATAACTACCCTCTATCGATTCCGTTTAGTAGCTAATATCTATCAAATGTGATGAATGTTGACATTGATGGCTGTATCACACAAAATGTTGACATTGATGGTTGTATCACACAAAATGTAATGTACACGATGGTGTGCTTGAAAACTTTGCAACATATTTGTACATTATTCATTTAACCAAATTCATACACATTTCTTATTAATCTTCACAGAATTACATAGTTTATAATTTTTTTTCTATTAATTGTTGTTCAAGCTCCACAAATAGTACTTTTTAAAGTATTTTGGTGTTCATTCTCGAAAAAAATCTATTTCAAACTTTTTATAATGAATAATTCACGTTTGGATAATTTTAACACCACAAAATAAATTTAGAGTCTCCTAGACGTTGGTTCAGAAACTTCTGACACCAAATGGGTCCTGCCTGTCAACAACCTACTTGCGACAGGTTATTCAGGACTCCCTACTTTTGCACAACACGAATCAATAACTCGTGTGGTTTGCAAAAGGATACATTTTTATTTAGAGCTTATGACACACAAGCTCGGCGAGCGGATTACTTCATGGATAATCAACAACATGTTATGTTTCACAGATGCAATGAAGAGGTGGAAATAATGATACTATTCACTAATTGGAATCTAAGGTCTAGCTAACACTATTGTCTATAAACTACATAGGGTTCCTAGCGAACACGTCTATTCTCTCTCAGTCCTTGCCCCCTGTCTGAGGCACGCTTCTAGTTGCGCGTTCAACTTCGGACATTCGTCCTGCGTGTGCTCGCAAGTTTGCGTGCGTAGAGTCCCTAGCACGCTTGGTCTGTTAACTGATGTAACTGGTATTCCCCAGTTACTCGTTGCGAGGCGAGTTTCCTATACTCTCGCTCATATGCACTCAATGACACAAGGGTGTCCTGTTGTCAAGCTAAATACAGCGCCTGTGTCTCTCCTGTCTAGTAGTATTATCTGTAAACTCCGTCTTAACTCTCTACGTCCCTGTGTAGGTCTTTGACAACTACATTTATATGCTCGGTGATTTCAGTGCTCGTGTGGGCAAGGACTCGACGTCATGGCCAGTGTGCCTTAGAAAATACAACATCGGTCGCATGAATGATAATGGGTAAAGGCTGCTGGAGCATTGCACTAGTAATGACCTATGTATTACAAACTCCTGTTTTTTTAAACATAAGAGCTGCATAAGGTCACATGGAAACATACAAGATCCGGCCATTGGCAGCAGCTGGACTTCATCCTCACACGGAGATAACATCTGAACCATATATCATTGACTCGAAGTTACCACAGTGCTGACTGTGGCACGGATCATTCTTTGGTTGTTGCTAGGGTTAAACCGAGACCAAAGAGAACCTATACAACTAAATACAAATCTAGCGCCAGGATTAATATTATGAACACTCACGATCCTGAAAAGTGCTTTGAGTTTCAACAGCAACTTGAAGACGCTTTCACTGATACACCAGACAATTGTACACTAAGTGAAAAGTGGGGTAAACTTAAGGAAGCTATTTATAAAACTGCCGTAGGGGTTTACGGCACTGTGAATCATAAGAGGCAGGACTGGTTGCGGCAAACAGCCAAACTCTGCAGCCCTTGATTGATAAGAAGAAGATAGCTCTCTTAAGAAACAAGGAAAGACCGACTCGTAACACTCTGCGTGAGCTAAAGCAAGTTAGGAAGGATGTGCAGAAGGCTGCCAGGCAGTGTGCGAATGACTATTGGATCAAGTTATGCGAGTCGAATCAAATCGCAAGTGATAAGGTAAACATCAGAAGCATGTGTGAAGGAATAAAGAAAGCATGTAGTCCAATGATCAAAAGAAGTGCACCATTGAAAACCTTGACTGGAGAAATCATCACTGATAAGAAACAGCAGATGGACAGATGGGTAGAGCACTATCTGGAGCTTTACTCAAGTGAGACCAAACTAGCGGATGATGCCCTCAACGCCATAGAGGCTCTACCAACTCTTGGCCACCTGGACACACTTCCCACCATAACAGAAGTTAAGTGTGCTATAAATGAACTTGCATCTGGCAAAAATCCAGGTAAGGATTTGATTCCAGTAGAGGTTATCAGGAGTGGGCACGACACACTCACTCTACAGATCCACCAGCTAATAGAGCTATGCTGGCGAGAAGGACAAGTCCCACAGGATTTCAAAGATTCAAGCATCATAACACTGTACAAGAACAAGGGCGATCGGAGCGACTGCTACAACTATAGGGATGTCACCACACTTCTGTTCATTGTTGGAAAAGTATTTGCCAGAATGGTTCTGCGCAGACTTCAAGACCTAGGAGATCAAGTCTACTCCGAATCACAGTGTGGCTTTCGACAGAGCCGGTCTACCATTGATATGATATTCTCATTGCGACAGATGCAAGAAAAATGCCGTGAACAGAATCAACCACTGTTTATTGCTGTCATCGACCTCACAAAGGCATTTGATTTGCATTATCTCGGAACAGTAATAACATCTGATGGGAGATGCCTTGAAGAGATTAGAACAAGAATCGCCATGGCAAAAGTAGCCTTTAGCAAGATGAAAAACATACTGACCAATAAAAAGATGTCAATTGAAACGAGAAAAAGAGTGTTGAGATGCTACATAGAACCTGTACTTTTATATGGATGTGAAGCTTGGACAATGAGCAGCCAGGCTGAAAAACATCTGATGGCTGTAGAAATGTGGTTTCTGAGGAAAATGCAAAGAATACCATGGACAGCCAGAAAGACCAATGAACAAGTCCTTCAAGAAACAAATGAAGATCGTAAACTAGTCAGAGACATTAGACGTAGACAGTCACAATTTTTTGGGCATGTTATGAGAAGAAATGATTTGGAGAACTTGGTGACAACTGGTAAGATCGAGGGGAACAGACCAAGGGGAAGACCTAGAAACAAGTATCTGGATGGCTTGGCCTTGTGGCATGGTCGAGACAGAAACACGGAACTGATCCACGACTCTGGTGATCGAGTGAGATGGCAGAACATGACCGCCCACGCTTACCGGCATGGCACATGATGGATGGATGGAGGGTCTGTTCAAGGCACTAAAGAAGATTGGCTGCCCACCAACTTTTCTGTCCACTGTGAAATCGTTCTACACAGGCATGAAGGGTATAATCAAGTTTTATGGTGTAACTTCTGAAGAGTTTGAAATCAAGAGTGGAGTTAAGCAAGGTTGTGTACTAGCTCCCACCCTCTTTTGAATATATTTTTCACTTCTACTGAAATATGCCTTTCGTGATCAGGATGGTGGTATATACATTCACTCACGCTCAGATGGCGGCCTCTACGACGCTCTGAGATTGAAGGCTAAGACCAAAATTGGGAGGGTACTGATCAGAGAGTTACTTTTTACAGATGATGCTGCAGTTAGGTCCCACTCTGAGGAAGAATTACAATGTCGACTGTCTGCATTCTCCAATGCTTGTTCTGAATTTGGTTTAACAATTAGCAAATATAAGACACATATTATGTCACAAGGTGCGCATGGGGTACCATCAATCTTTATTGACGACGCCGAACTAGAGATGGTAGACCATTTTACATATCTAGGATCAGTGGTAAACAGCAAATTATCCCTAGATCAGGAAATCAACATCCGGATTGTTAAGCCAGCAACAACAATGAACAGGTTAAGTAAAAGAGTCAGTGAGAACAGGAAGCTTACTGCCAAAACAAAAGTCCTTGTCTATCAAGCCTGTGTCCTTAGTAATCTTCATTATGGCAGTGAAACCTGGACAACTTACTCACACCAAGAGAAACGTTTAAACAGCTTCCATACGCGGTGTCTGCGAATAATTCTTGGTATTAAGTGGCAAGGCAAAATCACAAATACTGAAGTATTGGAAAGATCAGGTTGTGTGACGGTTTATTCCATGCTCAGTCTTCGTAGACTTAGATGGATAGGACACCTTGGGGGAATGGATGATGGTAGAATACCAAAGGATATCTGTTTTGGTGAATTACAGATGGGTAAGAGATTTCAGGGTCGGCCTCTACTGCGATACAATTATGTGTGTAAGCGGGACATGGTTGATATAGGCATTGATAATGCAAGTCGCCGCTGAGCGTGTTGCATGGAGGGCAAACATCAGAAATGGAATAAAGATAAAGGGGAAAATGATTGCAGATAAGTCACACTTCGAGCGTGTGAGACGTAAGATGGTGCATGATCGTGGAAGTGACCGCATGTTCACATGCACCCACTGTGAACGAATATTTACAGCGCGAATTGGCCTTATCAGTCATATTCGCTACCACCATGGGTAAAAGTTATTATGCCTTTTTGAAGCACAAACTATCGTCTGTCAAGATTGCAAGGTGCCAATGAATGAACGTTAGGCAACTTATGAGTACGGGAAAAAAACATGTATTTATTGAATGAGATGGCAAGACATGTCTGACTTGAATATAAGTGTTACAGGGGAGTCATCATTGTCAGAATCTTCCCTGGGTCTTCATCACCAGCGCCTGGCAACGACGGCCAGGTACGCCCGTGAACTGCATTAACGCTTACGACGCAGTAACAGGGAAAGGGTCTGCGTGGTACACGGAGACCACGAGAAGAGAAAGCAGGACCAACACGGGCTCACTGTGGCTAACGGTCAGACAGCCTTGGACCGTACGACTGGACAGACGTGGAAAGAGAGCAGTGCACGTATTGATTGTATGAGTTGACGCTAGATGAGAAAAAGCCTTGTTGAGTATAGAAAGACTGAGTGCATGGTATGTAATATTGCATTCATGAACTATGTATTGTATATATATGTATATTGAAATGGCATTATCGCTGAGTTGAGCGATGCCTGTTATGACTGCTGTTTGCGAGAAGTGCGATTAAAGTAGTCGAGAGATGTCACCGTGTGTTATGTACATTCATTCTGTGTGAGTGATTGTTATCGCATCTGTTAGTCACCACGAGCATTTATGATTGCAAATCAAGACTCTGAGAATCATATCTGCCGTGAATATAGGTGTTATAGATGAGTCATCATACCTGCCTTGAATATAAATCTTATAGAGGAGGAATAACATCATACTGCAGGTACGTTAGACAACGTCGATCTCATCACGGCCAGTCCAAGAGACTCTCGATCTCTGGCCACATCACCTGCCCCATCACTCTCATGGCCAATGTGACTACAGTGTTCTGTGTCCATCTCCTTGCTTTTCGACCACAGCCTCTTCTTCCAGTGTCACGCCTTCCATCACCGTTCTCTTCAAATCACTGTGTCGTTTCTTTTTATGGCCAAGGTATTTCAATGCACTAGACACGACCCCGTCTATGAACCTGTGTTCTGCCATGTTCAGATCTTGTAGAGGTTCAGTATTTGTCTATTTCTTTGTCCACGATATTCATGCCTCTCTGCTCTTCCAACCTATCCGTTATGACGACATATTTCAGCTTCCCACTCGTTATTTAACTTCTTTCAAGATATTTTCATTGTTATTTCTTATCTGAGTTCTCTGTGTGATGTATCTTCTTTCAAGATATCTTCATAGTTTTTTTCCCCATGGGAGTTCTGTGTGTGATTTAACTTCTTTCTAGATAACTTAATTCTTCTTGAATGTAAGACGGGCCTGCGTGCCCAGTTTGTTACCCTTTTAAAATAAAGTTGAACTGAATTAAATTGAATATAGTTGAATTTCCCATTAGAGTTATGTCTGTGATTTAACTTCTTTCCGTATGCCTTCATAGTTCTTTCCCCTCAAGAGTTCTAATTATCCCTCTATAAACCCACAACTCCGCAGTGTCCACACAATTTCCCACTTGTCTGATAATTTTCCAAGATAACACGAGAATAGAACACCCTGTTGTACGAACTACACTGGGTATCACCTGTCAGTGTTACTTATTTATCATTGCAAGCTTCGTTTTCTCAGATCTGTCTTGGCTTTTGTTTATACGATTTAGGAAATATGTCAGGCAGTTAAAAATGAGTAGTGGACGGTCGAAAGAGCATAATGACAGGCAGACAAATAAAAAAGACAGGCAGGCAGACAGACAGACTACAGACAGACAGGTGACGGATGAATGAACTGATGAACTGAAAAACAGACAGACACAGAAACAAAAATCATACACATGGTTTTGGCATTATGATATTGTTACACATTTTTAATAAGAAACAGGTTACAAAGACATCTGTGGTCAGATTGAACGGTCATGAAGATTGATTGATTGATTGATTGATTTAAGAATCGACATCACAGCATTCGGGGCATTCCCACAAGCGCTCCGTCCCCATCCTCAGCAGCCAGCGAAGAGTTCCAACACTAATAGTACCCGTAGCAATCTGATTATATGTCCGTCTCGCCTTTCCTCTGAGCGCTGAGTGTCGGCCAGATCCCCTCGTCACTCCTCGCTGTCTTATTCTTGCCAGACCAAGGTACTCCATTTGCTCCTCCGAGGTGTGCATGTGCTCCCACAAGGCCGCAACCACGTCTGCCTTGTCATGTATCAATACTCCACCAAGTTCTGCAGAGTCAGCCAATCTGTCCACCTGTTCATTTCCCAGCACACCGGCATGCCTCGGAGAAAAGATCCAGGAGATGCTTGTCACCCGTGACCTCCGAAGCGAAGCAAGCCACTCCGCACGAAGCCTGCCCGTCCTCACCCTTGTCAGCATGCTTTCTGAGTCAGTTACAATCACGATGTGTGTGTGTGTGTCGTATTCTCCATTCAGCGGAGAGCCGCAGTGACCGCCTCCACCTCCATTCTTACGCTGGATGTTGTGGTATCATATGCCAGGCTCTCCTGCCCCATGATGAAGTTATGTTTCTACCTCTCCTCAAATGATTAACTATGCAGTGCCGTGTTATAACGTGCGACTTAATTGAAGATGTTCAATATCCAACAAAGTGGTGCAGACCCATCCAACATGTCCTACTGCTCATTCCCCACCTCAGCTGTGTGTCCAGTAAAAAAACAAACAGACAATGCAACAGATGGTCTCTGTTTTTTATCTTTTAATTGAAGCTTTGAAAACAACTATGCATGAATTTAGTTTGAAGTAAGCACAAACTTTACGATAACTAATTTACAGGCTTTAAATTACGTAAAATCTAAAAGAGAATGATTAGTTATTGGAAACAACAAGCTGCCACAGGAATTGATAATGAAGTAGGTTAATAGTAGCCTATTAAGAGAGGTGTGAGAAAGGGATGTGTAATGTCTCCAGATCTTCTTTTTTGTTTGTCATGTACAGTGAAAATATTTTCAGAAATATAGAATATATTGAAGGAATCAACATTGGGGGACGATACAGCAATAACATTAGATATGCAGATGATACAGACATGGTTGAAGACAATGAACAGGACCTGCAACATTTAGTAGATGCGGTTGTTTCACACAATAAACAACTAGGTTTAGAATTGAATTGTAAGAAGACACAGATTATGGTCGCCACTGGGAAGAAGGAAATGCCACAATGTAGTATACAAGTAAATGGGCATATTCTTAAACAAGTGAATCGGTACAGTTATCTCGGAATGTCATAACATCTGATGGTAGATGCCTTGAAGAGATTAGAACAAGAATTGTCATTGCGAAGGTAGCCTTTTGCAAGATGAAAAACATACTGACCAATGAAAAGATACCAATTAAAACGACAAAAACGGTTTTGAAGTGCTACATAGAACCTGCACTTTTGATATGGGTGTGAAGCGTGGATAACGAACAGACAAGCTGAAAAAGATCTGATGTCTATGGAAATTGGTTTCTGAGGAAAATGCAAAGAATACCATGGACAGACAGAAAAACAAAGAACAAGTCCTTCAAGAAACAAATGAAGATTGTAAACTGATTAGAGACATTAGACGTAGACAGGCACAATTTTTATGGCATGTTATAAGAAGAAATGAATTGGAGAACTTGGTGACAACTGGCAAGATCGAAGGGAAGAGACCAAGGGGAAGACCGAGAAGTAAATACCTGGATGGCTTCGCCACGTGGCATGGTCGAGACAGACAAACAGAGCTAGATCCACGACTCTGGTGATCGATTGAGATGGCAAAATATGACCCACGCTTATCGGCATGGCACATGTTGGATGGAGTTCTACAGAAAACCTAGCTGACACGCTCAGTCCTTTAAGTGTTTAGGGCAAGGGAGACTTGTGGTGAAGCCATTACACCGTCTGCCTCTGGTTCTGAATGTTGTGAGTTCAATTCCGGGCTATATCGTTCTGTTTACGAGTGCAGTTTTATCGGAGATTCCTAGGGGTTGTCTTTGAAGCTATGGAGTTTGTGCTTTGTGCGACACTTACAGCAGGCCAAATGGAATACAACCCGGTGCAATGAAGTCGATAGGTCATTGTCACGACACGCCTGCCGCTTGATTCATATTTGCTCGCGGGTGGTCACTGGTTATTTGATTAAGGATTTCCAGAGTATAACGGTCTTACAATTGGCTCACACACAAAACTGCCGGGAGTACGCTCTCAAGGTACTAAACACAAACATACAGCTGCAGCATACACATTTACTTTAATGCACTGTAATGGACAACCGACAACATATCTCCAATCCAGCGGCGTCTCACCAACTTTTGTTCAGGGTGCAAAATACACTGTTACACTGTGGACGATATATATGGTCTCTCTCTCTCTCTCTCTCTCTCTCTCTCTCTCTCTCTCTCTCTCTCTCTCTCTCTCTCTCTCTCTCTCTCTCTCTCTCTCTCTCAAAATTTCTCTTAAATCTGTGTCTAACTGACACATCCAATGTATCCTACCTGCAGTGTGTGTGTTCTGTTATCCGGCTATCTGTTTACACTGTTTCTAAATGTATTCTCGTTCGTGGCTGAAAAACTTACTGTATCTTATTCTTAGAGCTTGTTTTGGATGTGCGAACTGATTTAGGTGTTACCGTTATGCTCTCCCGTGCCTGAACGCATGTTATTATTTTTTCCCCTTCTAAGCAGCCTTTAATGGCGTTAATGTACAGTCAATAATTAAACGTGTCAGTGATTGTGTGTTTGTGTGCCTTAATATGTCACATCTGTCTGTACCATGACAGTAACACCCCCCCCCCTCTTTTCTCCCCTAGAATACATGTGATTATTAACATTCATAATTTTAATGGATATAAACATTGAGATCTGTGTCAAGTACAGAAAGTTGTGAGGGTTTCCTAAGTCACTCATGGTCAGATCTTTATTCAACATTGTCATTCGTATGGAAGGCAATATGGACATGACTGTCCCATAGGATGAGTGGAGCATTGACACATAAAAAAAATTAATTAGACATAAAAATCACACTCGAGCACGAGCCATCATGTATATGTTTCCTTTATATTTCAGAGAACTGATGTGCAAAAAAATTGAGTCATCCATTTCCTTTTTAAACAACTCATATATCCTCACTACGAGCACGTGCACAACTTGACACCCCTCGCAAGTCAACAGGCTCCGAATGAAGGAATGTGTCTTGTCTGTTCCATATTGGGAAAAACATGTTCTTATTTTTTTCCAACTTAAGTTCGGATATGCTTCATAATAAAGTGACAGAATTGTGATTTTATGTGTCCATATATCTCACTATCTTTCTTACCGAATTTTTTGCACAATTTTTGTATATTTTTATTACATTAATAGATTATTGATTATAATTGGGAATGATGTGTGTTTTGGTTTATTTTATGCCTTAGTTTCATATAAGTTAGTGTCGGTATAGGTGCCTAGTGTATGTTTTCTATATTTTCTTAGACTGCCAGATAGTATTTTTGTATTATTTCTATTATGTGCAGTGTAGAATGTACATTTGTATATCTGTGTCTGTAAACATGGTAGTATCATATTAAACAAACATATAAAATGAAGGTATCGAAATAATAACAATAAATCAACTAAATTTATCGCATTATAATTAAATAAAATAAACAATGGAATATTTAACCCTATGAATAAAGTTTGTACCATTGTGAAAAACGATTTCATAATTAAATGTCCTGTTAATATATAATCAAAAAAAGTATTCCAATTATATCAATCTAGTGATTGATCTTGCTTGCACTGCTGTCGGGATCTGGTGTTATTAGGCGATAGCTTTTTGTTGCTGACTTGACTTCTGGATTATGATCATCATCTTTTCCAGATTATTAGTGTATTCGTGAAGTCGAAACTTTTTTAATAATTCGAAAAAATCTGAAACAATTTAAAATTGAATTTACTTACATTATGAAATATAGCAATCAAATGTCATTAATGTCTTAATTAATATATTTACAAGCATTAATTGCATTGACCATAGATCGTCCAATGTTATTGACGGTCTGAAATCTTTTCCAGATTATTGGTGTATTCGTGAAGTCGAAATTTTTTTAATAATAAAAAACAATCTGAAACAATTTAAAATTGAATTTACTTACATTATGAAATATAGCAATCAAATGTAATTAATGTCTTAATTAATATATTTACAAGCATTAATTGCATTGACCATAGATCGTCCAATGTTATTGACGGTCTGAAATATTACTATTTCATGGCGCACTTTTTTATGCTGAAGTTCCAACATGAAAAGTTGTATTGCACTGACGTTTTGTAATATTATTATGTTTACTTGTTTCCCATGTTGTCAATTTTATTTGCTATATGTGTTAGCATTATAATCTGCTAAGTAGTTCTGCTAACTTATTGTCTTTTCCAAGTATATAAGAAATAGTAAAGTCAACGTCTTGAAGTAATAGAAAACATCTGTGTATTCTGGAAATGTTAGGATAACCTTATTTAAAGACATTTAGTGGTTTATTATATAATAGTACTAGAAAATTTGTGCCGGTCTCCCTGGCCAAGGGATTAATGACTTTCTTCGTAATCCCGTACATTCACGTGGGTAACGCAGCTGCGCGAGATTCGGTAGCGGATCACATCGCGTTGATAACTTAAAGGGGGGGGGGGGTATATGAGTCTGTCGCTCAGAAACAATGGCAAACTACTGAGCATAATCTTACTAAGACGTCATCAGCTGATGAAAAATGCTGGTGTTGACTGCATTCTCCTGTAGAGAATATGCGAAAAAAAGAAACCGTGTCCTAATAAATATCTACAGAGCTTAGTACCTGCTTCAACAAATGAAAGAGCTTCAAGTTGGGCCACAGTGTATTTATTTTGTGTATCTGTCAATTTTATGCTAGAATAGGGTAAAAGGTGTCGTCTACCGTCACTGTATTGTAAAATTGTCGAAGATAATGCTTAGGGGCTTGCGTCTGTTTGAAATATAAAGTCATTCGTAATATCAAGTAGCTTAAGTATTGGTGGCCTAGATGTTTTGGAGAAGATAGTTATGATTTGTTGTAGTATTTTGTAATAATTATCTGTTCATGCAATTTTAGTTGGTTTATATTTTGGTAGCTGAAACCCGGCGTTTACAGGAAGAAAAGTTAGCTGAAGTCAAGCGGCTACAGGAAGAGATAAAGATACAGGTCAATTTAATGCAACTAGAACTTGGTGGGGAGACCACCACATTATCTTCCCAAGACTTAATGGCAAAACATAAATCAAAGTTAGTGAAGGACGTTAATGGCTGTCTTAGGGCATCCTCGTCCGGTAGGGACAGTCATGAGCCACAGGTGACACCAGACAGTCATCCAGCTACTGATGGCAAAATCATAACTAAAATAAATAAATTTAGAGTAGGAACATGGAATGTTAGGACATTAAATGAGCTAGGAAAGTTGACCAATGTTCTAAGAGAGATGGATAGCATGAAAATGAATATACTAGGCGTTAGTGAGATGAGATGGAAGGGATAGGGCAAAATTATATCTGACAATCACACAATAATTTATTCTGGAGGGAAAACACATGAAAAAGGTGTAGGAATAATATTAGACGAAAAAACAGCCAAGTCAATTAATGGATACTGATGTATTTCAGATAGAGTTATTATGGTAAAAATCAAAGGCAAACCAATAAACATAAATATTATACAAGTATATGCACCAACAGCAAGCAGTAGTGATGAAGAAATACAACACTTTTACGACGAAATAGAAATGGCGATGGCTCAAATTGGATCACAAGAAATAAAGATAATACTTGGTGATTTTAATGCAAAAGTAGGACAGGGAAAAATGGAGGATGTAGTGGGGAATTATGGTTTAGGTACAAGAAATGAAAGAGGGGAAAAGCTAATAGAGTGGGCAAATATCAATGAGATGATAATTGGAAACACATGGTTTAAACACCATAAAAGACGACTGTACACATGGATAAGCCCTGATAAGAAAATACGCAACCAAATTGACTACATACTAATTAATAAAAGATTTAGAAATGCTTTAATTAATGTAAAGACAATGCCTGGTGCTGACTGTAATAGTGATCATGGACAAATAAAAGTAAGATTAAAGAGAGGGAAAAAAATGGTTAAGAACATGAGACTTAATAAAGAGGTTCTGAAAATAGATAAAGAAATGCTAGAACAATACAGAGTGACTGTGAAAAATAGGTACAATGCAATAACTAAAATACAGAGTATAGATGAACAATGGGAAATGTTAAGGGACTCCATTCATCAAACTAGCAAAGAAGTAGTACCGGAGAGAGGCAAAATAGCTAAGAAAAAATGAATGAATGAAGATATCTTAAAACTGATGGACAAAAGAAAACAGAGTAAAAATGACAAACAAGAATACGCTAAGATAAATAAAGAAATAAAAGATAAATGTGGGAAGGCTGAAGAAAGTTGGTTAAACGAGCAATGCAAAAACATTGAATTAAATGCCATTAAAGATACAAAAAATATGCACAGAAAAATCAGTGAGCTTACAGGAAGAAAAATAAGAATAAATACAGGGTGTTTGAAATCAACAACAGGAAAGATAATATTAGAGGAAGATGCTATAATGAAGAGGTGGAATGAGTATATAAGAGAATTATATGAAGGAGAAAGGGGAGAATTAACAGAAGATAGTAACTTAGAAGGTCCACCTATTCTGAAAGAAGAAGTCGCTGACGCTATGAAACGTATGAAGAAAGGAAAAACAGCTGGGCCAGATGAAATCACAATAGAAGAATTAGAAGTATTGGGAGAATTTGGAGTAGATATATTAAGCAAAATGTTGAATGATATTTACAGCAGTGGATATTTACCCAGTGATATGCTGAAATCTTTATTTATAGCTATACCAAAAAGACCAGGAGCAATTGATTGTGAAGATTTTTGTACAATTAACCTTATAAACCATATCACTAAGCTTCTACTCAGAATCATAATGAGAAGAATCAAAAAGAAAATAAAAATGGAAATTAGTGAAGAACAGTATGGATTTGTGGAAGGAAAGGGCACAAACAATGCAATTTATACATTACGGACACTAATAGAAAGGTCAATAGAGAAACAGAGAGACATATATGTGTGCTTCATAGATTATACTAAGGCAGTTGATAAAGTAAAACATGATGAACTGATTAAAATGTTGGAAGATATCAACATTGATGGAAAAGATTTAAGAATAATAAAGAATGTTTACTGGAACCAAGTAGCAGCAATTAAAATGGGAAATAAAGAGGGTAGTTACGAACGGATAAAGCTAGGAGTACGACAAGGGTGTGTCTTGTCACCAGATCTTTTCTCCCTGTATAGCGAAGTAATAATGAGAGAGATCAAAGAGATGCCAGGAATACTAGTTGGAGGTTATAATATAAATAATATACGCTATGCACATGACACAGTATTGGTGGCGGATAATTCAACAGACCTACAACAATTATTAGACGTTGTAGTAACAGAGAGTGCAAGGAAAGGACTCTCCTTGAATATCAAGAAAACAGTAACAATGGTAATATCAAAGAAAATGGTGACACCAAAATGTGACATAGAAATAGAAGGGAAAATCCTTAACCAAGTTGATAATTTTAGATACCTAGGGGCATTTATAACATCAGATGGAAGATGCACAACATAGATTAGGAGTAGAATAGGGCAGGCAAAAGCCGCTTTTCAGAAAATGAAGAGTATCTTATGCAATAAGTCACTATCACTGAATGTAAGAAAGAGAGTGCTGAAATGCTATGTAGAACCAGTTTTGCTGTATGGCAGTGAATCTTGGAACGTAAATGAACAAATTAAGAAGAAATTAGAAGCAACAGAGATGTGGTTCCTGAGACGAATGTTGCGAATTCCTTGGACTGCCAGAGTAACTAACGACGACTGCCTGAAACAGGCTAATGAAACTAGAACATTATATACAACAATAAGACAGAGACAAACATCTTTCTTCGGTCACGTGATGAGAAGAGAGGCATTGGAGAACATCGTAACAACTGGAAAGATCGAGGGGAAGAGAGGCAGAGGTAGACCAAGAGAAGTGATGCTGGATGGATTGAGACGGTGGCATGGAGGAATATCAGCACCAGAGTTGATCCAGAAAACCAAAGACCGAGATCTATGGAGAGCCATGAACGCCTACGCCAGCCGGCACGGCACTTGATGATGATGATGACGAGAACTTGAAAAGTTAAAACAAACAAATGCGGTGGAAATTGAGAAAGAGAAGTTCAAGTGTCAGATGGAAACTGAAAATGCACTAAAAACATTAGAACTAGCATCTAATGGTTAGAGTGAGGAAGGCAGAAGACATTCGCACTCGTCACAGCGACTAAAACTGCCATAATTTATGGACCGGGACATTCTTTAAGCTTATCTTGACAGATTTGAAGCTTCTGTTAAGGTTTTAGGCATTCCAGATGGAGAGTATGCTATGAGGATGAGTGAGTTTCTAACGGGAAAGGGCATAGATACCATTTTCAATTTACCTGTGGCAGAAAGAAACAATTATACTATTCTGCGACAACGCTTGCTTACAAAGTTCAACCTAACTGAGCACGGATACAGAACAAAGTTCAGACAATTAGTGCCAGAGACACATCAGTATTTTACAGATTTTGTCAATACAGTGAAGAACACATTTAATAAATGGAAGGAGCTTGCAGAAGTTGAAAAAGATTCCAGTCGCTTAGGCGATTTGATGCTAAGGGATAAGATATTATCGTCATGTAATGCAGATTTAGTGGCTTTTGTTTTCAAGAACGTAAACCAAAGGACATAGACGCAATGTCCCCGTTGGGGCAAAACTACATGACTGCACATCCCAACAGCTCTGTTGGCAGACAAATGGGTGAGTAAATAGTCTGTACAGCTTATACTAAACAGGATCAGAAGCCAGGTATTAAACCAAGGTCTAAGAGTGTGGATTCAGCACAGTGGTATGAGCAACAGGGATTTCAAAACAATGGTTTCCGGAGCAACCATTTTGGCAAATCAGGACGTTACCCATATAAAAGGAGGGATTTTAAGAGACGTCCGAATGGTTATGCCGGATGTTGGAATTTTGGAGCTGGAAGCACAAAATGGCGGAGTGTGAAGTACAACCCACCAGTGGGCCAACGAATAACAGAATAAAGGAGATCATTTGTTTCAAATGTGGGAAAAAGAGCCATTTCACCTATCAATGTACGATGGAGGAAACTGAGCACTCAAATGCAGAGCAAGTGATTGAGACAATCAATAATGAGTGTTGTAGTGGATGCAAACCTCTTTTTGATAAAGACAGTCAGCCTGTCTTAATGGGCGGTCACACATTTTCAGCAGAATCAGCAGTGTATGCAGGGAGAAGTTTGAAGCTCCATCATGGGTTTGTTAATGATAGTGAAGCAGTGACACTTAGGGATTCTGGTTGTACGACCATCAGGATTGGAAAAAAGTCTAGTACATCCCTCTGTTTACACAGGGAAAAAGGTTAGATGTATAACGTTTAATGGTACAGAATAATTTTACCTATTGACCGTGATCACAGTGACAACACCATATATCACTCGAAGAGTTACATCGTTTTTTCTGGACTCACCAGTGGCACATCTGATCATTGGAAATGTGCCACGAGTTAAAGAGTGTACAGAAGAGGAAGTAGTTCATTGGTACCACAAATATAATGTAAGCAGTAACGAGGTAGTTACCAGAAGAAAACCTAGATTAGATACTATAGCTGAAGAAGAAGAGGCACTTGAAGTTGACAACCAAACAGGGACGAATGATAGTACTGTTGAAGAAGAGAAGACTAATCCCAAGCAAAGCCCTAGTGACTGTAAAAGACGAGATAGCACTCTTGAAAATGCTTGTCAGATGTATGGTAATCCAGAACATAAACTATGAACAAACGAGAGGGGTGGCTTTGAAGGGACGAATAATAGTTTCACTAACGATGTGTCAGATGACAAGACTATAAGTAACCAAGGTGGGATACCTTTAGAGCATAGAGACCGATATATAAGAACAGCTCAGGATATTTCATGTGCAGGGCACATAGGAATAATGCGTACGCAGCAGAGAGCAGTGTACCAGTTATATTGGCCAGGACTTAGTAAAGAGGTCAAACTAAACATAGAATCCGGTGTAATTGTGCAAGATACAGAAAGGAAAGTTAAGTCAATCCAAAAGGGTGCTAACGACATCACTGACCCAGGTTTATGGATAGCCTACAGGTGTTTTACATATATAGGAACCATGCGTTATGGGTACATGAGACGCATCATCGACAGGAATCAGCGGATGTTTGATGCAAGAAAAATGCCACCTGACATATGGTCGGTACACAAACTCTTCAGGTATTTGTTGGGCAGACAATTCATTCTACAAACTGACCACAGACCATTTACATTCATCCATACGGCAGCGATGAAGAATGCACGGGTTCATCTCTGGAGCATATTGTTGCAGGAATACACATTTCTGCCGTTGCCCATACGGGGCGAAGACAACACCATGGCAGACTTGCTGTCAAGGAATTACCAAGGGCAAGATGCCACATAAACAATTAACATGTGGTTCTATATCTTATCTGGTGGGTGTTATTATGGTTTGTTATTAATACAATATATTGGGCGATGTAAGACAAAGGCAATGCAGCACCTCAACATGTATTCAGGGACGATTATTAGTTTACTATACAATTATTAGCACAGTTGCATAGTTTGTGTGTTCTTGAAGATATTAATAGACCTTCGGGTACACAAGTATACTATTTTCTATGATATGTTGATTATTATGTGATGTATTAGCTCACGCATTGGTACATAAGATGGAAAGTTGGTTGTGTTGATGTGCGGGTAATATGGAAGGTTAATATAATTACTTAATATATTATTTAGTGTGGTAGCTCAAGTAAGATGGAGTCATACTTAAGGCTGCCAAGGCAATGTAACTGGGTCATTATTTTTGTTTTGTGTGAGAAGCATTGCTCTCCCATCATTTGAAAACGATGTTTTCTTTTGAGGAGGGTGTAGTGTAACATGCCAGGGTTCATTAACATTAGGCGTGATGGACCTAGGCGAAAGTGGTACTATATAAACAAGCTAACAGGCCCAGAGAAATAATAGTCGTAGGTAAAATTAGGCTGGGAGATAGGTCCCCGGAAAGGGCAAATGAGAAGACAGGCGGGGAAGGTTGCAGACAGTGAGTTAAGGGGGTGTGGAGGAGGTTTCAGCCCGGTAGTGTGGTTGTGAGAGAGAGAGTGGCAGCTTGGGGCTGGGGAGTAGTGTTGTGTGGAGTCACTGGACTGGATGGGCAGTTGAAGCCTAGACCTAGAGAGGGTTGGATAGTTATTGGAGACTTAGACCCAGAGTGGTTTGGATCGAGTGAGTTCGGGCCAGGAGAGTGGCTGGTTAATTGTTGTGGTGAATTAGATTAAAAATGGCCGGCAGCGTTATTTGAGTGTTCGGTTGTGATGAGGATATATTCTGGAAGTATTGTTACTGGATTTATATATGTTGCTTGTGTCCGTGTTCATTAATCATTAAAGGGATATTATGTGTGCAAACTCAATCTTGTTCACTGACTGGTGGATGTGTGCTGCAGTGGTGACTTGTGGTGTGAGACAGGTGGCTAGCTGAGCTTCCACTCTGCAGTGATATAGAAGGAGCATTAGGATCTAGACAACGACCAATCTCATTCTGTTGCAAAAGAGATTGTGACACATGGTATTCTTTGCATTTTCCTCAGAAACCTCATTTCCACAGCCATTAGCTGGTTTTCAGCCTGACTGCTTATTGTCCACGCTTCACATCCATACAAAAGTATAGGTTCTATGTAGCACTTCAACACTCTTTTTCTCGTTTCAATTGATATCTTTTTATTGGTCAGTAGGTTCTTATCTTGCAAAAGGCTACCTTCGCAATGACAATGCTTGTTCTAATCTCTTCAAGGCATCTCCCATCAGATGTTATGACTGTGCAGAGATAACTGTATCGATTCACTTACTTAAGAATATGCCCATTTATCGTATATCACATTGTGGTATTTCCTTCTTCCCAGTGACGATCATAATCTGTGTCTTCTTAATATTCAGTTCTAACCATAGTTGTTCACTGTATGCAACGACCGCATCTACAAAATTTTGCAGGTCCATACAGACAGACATACAAAAAGACGGACGTGCATGCGCACGAACGCACTTAGACGGACATGGTCATAAAAACACACCTTAGCTATGTAAGGTGTATGTGTGGATATTTTTTTTCTTGGGGGGGGGGGGGGGGACAAATAACGAATAACAAGACATATGTCACCATCATGGCAGGAGCAAAAGTACTTGTATCAAAGACACTGTGGGAATGCGTTTGTGTGTAGCTGTCTGCGTGCTACCTGCTAGAGTGGAAGTAAATGGATATATAGGCTTACTTTCGTCAGGCGTGGATGGTGTTCCATTTGGCTCTGGTGTCCCGTTTTGCGCTGGTGTCGGTGTTGTCGGCGTTGTCGTTGGCGTTGTCGGCGTTGGCGTTGTCGGCGTTGGCGTTGTCGGCGGTGGAATTGTCCATGTTGTCGTTGGGGTTGTCGTTGTCGGCGTTGGCGTTGTCGGCATTGGCGTTGTCGACGTTGTCGGGGTTGTCGGCGTTGGCGTTGTCGTCGGCGTTGGCGTTGTCGTCGGCGTTGGCGTTGTCGTCGGCGTTGTCGTTGTCGGCGTTGTCGGCGTTGGCGTTGTGGTCGGCGTTTGCGTTGTCGTCGGCGTTGCCGTTGTCGGCGTTGTCGGCGTTGTCGTTGTCGGCACTGACGCTGCTTGTGCTTCAGTCGGCGCTAAGAATAGAAGTTAGATTATAACAAATAATTTGAATAAGTTATATTTACATTTGATAAAGTAAAACATGATGAGCTGATTAAAATGTTGGAAGATATCAACATTGATGGGAAAGATTTAAGAATAATAAAGAATATATACTGGAACCAAGTAGCAGCAATTAAAATGGGAAATAAAGAGGGTAGTTACGAACAGATAAAGCTAGGAGTACGACAGGGGTGTGTCTTGTCACCCGATCTCTTCTCCCTGTATAGCGAAGTAATAATGAGAGAGATCAAAGAGAAGCCAGGAATACTAATCGGAGGATATAATATAAACAATATACGCTATGCAGATGACACAATATTGGTAGCGGATAATGCAACAGACCTACAACAATTGTTGGACAGTGTAGTAACATAGAGTGCACAGAAAGGACTGTCCTTGAATATCAAGAAAACAGTAACAATGGTGATATCAAAGAAAATGGGGACGCCAAAATGTGACATAGAAATAGGAGGGGAAATTCTCAACCAAGTGGATAATTTTAAATACCTAGGGCACTTATAACATCAGGATGGAAGATGTACAAAAGAGATTAAGAGCAGAATAGGGCAGGCAAAGACAGCATTTCAGAAAATGAAGAGTATCTTATGCAATAAGTCGCTATCAATGAATGTAAGAAAGAGAGTACTAAAATGCTATATAGAACCAGTTTTGCTGTATGGCAGCGAATCTTGGAATGTAAATGAACAAATTAGGAAGAACTTAGAAGCAACAGAGATGTGGTTTTTAAGACGAATGTTGCGAATTCCTTGGACTGCCAGAGTAACTAACAACGATTGCCTGAAAGAGGCTAATGAAACTAGAACACTATATACAACAATAAGAAAGAGACAAACATCTTTCTTTGGTCATGTGATGAGAAGAGAGGCATTGGAGAACATCGTGACAACTGGAAAGATCGAGGGGAAGAGAGGCAGAGGCAGACCAAGAGAAATGATGCTGGACGGACTGAGACGGTGGCATGGAGGAATATCATCAGCAGAGTTGATCCAGAACACCAAAGACCGAGATCTGTGGAGAGCCATGAACGCCTACGCCAGCCGGCACGGCACTTGATGAAGATGATGATATTTACATGATATTAGCAATTCAAAATATGCTACATTTACACCGTATGTGTTAGATTATAATTTAAACCCTCCGTGAAAGACAAACACCACGAGACAAGACAAGAACCTGAAACTATCAAGCCACAGAAGCTTGCGATACAGACCAAACATGCCCGGGAGGCAACAGAGAATCAATCAACACAAATCCAAAGAAAAGTAGATATTATGGGAAGCCAAACAAGCAACAATATATCCACCAGGACACGCTGAAAACAAAATACACTAACAACAACAGCATGCAGGTCCCATTGTAGCATGCGGATGGATAGATAGTTGGACGAGGCCTGGACATCTTCCTTGAAGATTGGATTAGACTCCATTAACATGTCAGAGAATTTTTCATTACGAAAAATCTTAATACATATATTTGTTTTCTTGGGGGGGGGGGGGGAGGGAGGCTTCGCTCTCTTTGAACTCAAACGCCATCAATGTAGTGCTGTAATTCTAGTGTACTGGTCAGATTTTTGCGTGTGGTTAGCTTTCCTTATTACCGTTGTCCCTCGCCATTAGGCTAACCCACTCCGACGTCTGAGATACTTGTAATTTACGTCCCCAAGTTAATGACGATGTTATGGTCTGCAAGGTGTGGAATGCGCCTGGCCATGCAGCCAGCAAGGGTAGGATCGGCTAGCCTCTCCCAGGAGGGGTGAAGAGCGAAAATTAGTAGCCTGCCGATGACCCGCAGACTACAAAAGTCAACCCCCACCTCCACGTGGTGCAGACCGGGCAACCATGACCGCGAGGTCATGGGCTAACAGGGCTATGGCTCGCCATAGAGGATGGACTCCCTGTGGTCAGATTAGTGTCCTAAACCTGTGACTGGCCTTGCAAGCCGGCAGGGGATCTACATACTGCTCGTAGAAAAAACTAAGAAGCATAAACAGACTGACCCAAATGGATATCGACCCGGCAATGTTAATGGACTATGAGATAGATCAGCGACTCAATAAATAGGCACAATGAACGTCTTCGGTTTCAACAGTAAAGAAGAAGAGCTTATAGAAACAATGGAAGAGAGGAACATTTGACTGATGGGAATAGTTAGTTAGTTAGTTATTCGAGAGATCATCTTCATAGCACATCGAACCATTCAGTCCATAAGTGCTCGGATCCCCTCCTCAGCAAATCCCGCAGCGTGTAGCGGCTAACGACGCCAGTTCTGTGTTGGTTTATCAATCTTTTTTGGCTTCCTGCGTAGTGTTCATGTTTGGCCACACCTCTTTTAATTTGTTGTTCTCGCAGTCTTGCCATGGTTGTAGATTCAGTCATCACTTGGTTCTCGCAAACGTCTTACTTCTCGTAGAGCATTCAGAATGTCAGCCTGGTGCATGACGCGACCGCATTACACCGTAGCCTCACCTGCGAGCTTTTCAGCCCGCTCGATTCCTTGTACATGCCCTGGCACGAAGATGAAACTAATCTTTGCCAGCCGAGACCGCTCCAGATACAGCAACCATTCTTTTCGGATCCACCCCACCTCTATCCTCTTGAGCATGCTCATTGAGTCGCTAAGGAAACATGCCCTAGTGAATGTCTGTGTCTCGAGCCATGTTATTGCTTTACTTACTGCCATGACTTCCATAGTCAGGCTACTTTTGGTCTCAACAAAATCACCGGAGTCATCCTTCACAATTCTCCCTCCGGCTCGAGCCGTATCACGAAGTTCTTGATGATAAGTGCGTGATATGGTCGTTGTCTAGGTAACGATGCTCCTGGTGTGTCAATTGAGCTATCTGACTGTCTCACAATGTAACTCACCCCAGTAATACACATCCATCAGTCATTAAACAAGATTGAGTTGGCGCACATAATACTTTAATACAGAAAGAACACGGACAAACGGAACATCCTTATATATCCAGACACAATATAATCCATAGAATATAAATATCCTCCTCACAATTTAACACATACACATCACTGTCTTCTCACGGCCTGCTTCATCTCAACTTCACAAGACAGTTCATCCAGCTCCTATCTACAGCTGGACCTCACACATCACAACCCACACACCGGGTCTAATCTCCGCTAGCTATCCAACCCACTTTGGGTTCAAGCCTCTACTCACTATAAAACCCACTCTGGGTTCAGGCCTCCATTAGCTATCCAACCCACTTTGGGTTTTAGCCTGCATTCACAACTGGGAGAACAACACAACAAAAGATCTGACCGCAGTCAGTCTAAGCTCCCAATTCTTCGACAACCGATCCGCTCGGCGCCAAAACATCAACTGTCCTCAAGTCCTCTGACTTCACCCAGAACTAAACTCTCTCTCCCCCCCCCCCCCCCCCATCCACCCTGGGATCTGCAATCACCCTCACCATTATTTCTCATGGCTGGTTGTTTTTCTCGTAGTCTCCCTACTGGGGTCACTCACCTTACTGTCTCTAACTTTCATCTATTATTTCTCATGCCCGGTCACTTGTTTATGTACTAGCACGGTAATTCTCCTTAATGTCAATTACCCCAGGCATGTGTCAAGCCGTAAAGGCCCATGGGCTTCTCACATGTCTGACGACCGACCCATTTGTTTAGATGACAGCATCACCGTCTAGCGATTCTCGAAAATCAACGCATGTACTTCAGCCTCCACAGCATCCGGATTTTCTTGTCTGCATTTGCTATCTAGTTGGATGCAAACTGACAAGGATGTGCAGAAATCTGTTGGCACTTTTACCCACTCCTCGCCATTCTCTAAGTCCTCAAATAAACACACCTGTTGAAGAATGTCTTCGACTTGACCCATCCACGACCGTCCTCTTTTTAACCTGCTGCCCGTCACCTTCCTAATTTGACTATGCAGTGGATGTTGTGTGTTTACGTTAACTTTCAGGTAGGCGCGTGCTCTGCAAACTTGTATTCTGTCTTCAATGGTTGGAAAATCAAGAATATAGCGCATCACCCTGCATGCTGTATCTCTTGTACATCCAAGAATAATGCGCATAGCTTCATTCTGTATCCCTTCCATCCTTTCTATCAACTTACTGCTGAAAGTCAGGATTGCCATCGCGTACTCAAAAACAGACATGACCAGCCCCTCGAACAGAAGACATAGATTGCGCTGCTCACAGTTTTCTGCCGCCATCACCCGCATCGCAGCCAAACCCCGCTTGGCCTTTGTTATCACCTGGTCTATGTACTCATTATAAGCAAGGCTTCGATCAAACCGTATCCCCAGGTAATTCATTGCCTGCGTTATTTCCACTGTCTCTGAACACAGCTTTACAGTTGGTATTGGAGTGTTGACAATATGATTATTCAACGAGAACCAAGTCACTGTTGCCTTTGTTGGGTTGACCATTGCCCCACCTTCATCACACCAAGTACTTATGCGATTGAGTTTGGTTTGTAGTTCCACAGCAACCTGATCTCTATCCTTACCCTGACAATACACTAAACCATCATCGCCATATGTCAGTGTCCTACCAGGTCCAGTGATCTCACTGGTGATTCTCACTGTGTAGGCGTTGAACAGTACCAGAGATAATGGTGATCCCTGTGGTAGGCCAGGATATATTGTTGTTGGTTCCGAAGTCCAACTGCCACATCTAAAATCTACTTTCCGTTGGAAGAGGGCTGCCGCGATCCAACTAAGGAGGAATGGACTTATTTTGAGTTCAAGAAGCTGAAGCATTAAAATATCCAATGGTACTCTGTTGTACGCGTCCTCAAGATCAATCGCCGCAGCAAAGGTTTCAATGCGTGAGTAGAAACCTTCATAGACATCATGGGCAAAAACTGCTGCATTCGTCCAGGGTTCTCTTTTTGGACGGTACCCTCCCAGGGTAGGTGGGAAAACACCTTGCCTCTCTAGTTGGCTTGATATTTTTCTGGCAATTACCTTCTCCAGCAGCTTGCCTGTTGTATTCTGCATGGTTATTACTCGATATCCCTAAATTTTGTGTGTGGTCTTTGCCAGGCTTCGGCAAGGGAATCAGATAGCTGTGTAACCACTCCACCTTGATGCTAGCACTCCCTATACTGTTGTTGTACATGTCTGCTAGTTTCTCCTGCTCGTTGTCGGTACACCCATTGATGTCGTCGTATCTTATGTCATCAGGCCCTGGAGTGCTGTTTTATTTATCGTCGAAGCACAGCCATGATTTCTTATACTGTCACTGTGTCTTCATTCGAAGTGTTTTGGGCCTTGCACCCTGTCTGAGGTAACCTCCTTGGCAAGATTTCGGCCACCCATGTCTGTCTGGTTGCTCTACTCTAGTTCAAAGAGGGCTTTGCCCTTGTTCCTCGTCAGTCCTCTAGCCAGATGAGGTCAGCACATTGTAAGTAGAAATGCTCTTATTCTTGACTACCCCACTCATAGCTTTTATGTAGTCGCCAGAACAATTTCAGTGACTTATCTGTGCTTACTCTTTGACACAACTCTGCCCATTTTTCACCTTTAACCACCTTGACCAGTTTTTTGAAATAGCTTACTTTTGTGTGCATCTCTCTTTATAAGTGCATACAGGGACTAGGATGGCCAGCTCTGTTCTTCCTGGCATTTTTAAATCTCCTTACAGCACTACGCTTATCCACCCAAGCCTTCTCCACCTCGAAATTCCACCAAGGTGGCTGCTCCCAGCTTTTTTTCCTGCCATGAAGCTTTCTGCGCTTGTCACGTCTTATTTTACTCACCACATCTTGCCTTGTACTGTCATACTGGAAAGTCTTTACCGTTAGCTTGTGCTGCCTGATTCTGCCTTTCTCCACCAATATGCTGCAAGGGTGGTGGTCACTGCCAGTGGTGTCCTAGGACACCCCATCAACACACTGTAGTGAGTGAAGGAGAAACCAGCGCCAGATCAATAGCACTGTCCTCATCGCCTGGACGGCTTGCTGTCCTGTTGACACAGCCACTGTTGATACAAACAAGGTCAATGGTTTCAAGTGCCGTCTCGAGCTCCTCCCTTTGTGTGTTGGAGGAAATGTTTTCCCATGATCTGCCTTTAGCGTTGAAATCGACACAGAAAATAACATTTCTCTCGTGACCTAATATGTCACTTAAGCACTGCCACTTCTGGGAATCCATACTCGGGTTGCGGGCATAAACATTAACCAACACGAATGGTAGACTGGGTTGAACTCTTAACTCCTGTATTTGTATATCGTCACTGTCCCAACTGGACATGTCTAGCTCTGATGCCACCATGCTGTCGCGAATGAGAATCGCCATTCCCAGATGTCGTCTGTTGTAGAAACATCTGAAGCCAGAAATTCGGATGTAGCTGATCACCCAGTCTCGTCTCCAGTGTTTCTAGAATAGGTCCCCGTTGTTTCACGCTGGCGCAGTTCCAGTACAGAATACGGATATTCTTGAGTCCCAGGCAGGTCACACTTGAATCTAAAACTATTTAAAGAACCACGCTTACCTTGTCGTTTGCGGCCTGCCCGGCGCCCACGTCGCCACATTGATTACGCCATGTTGAAAACCGAAAACTACAGAACTACACACGCTGCGAAAAATTCCCTCAAGGATTGCTTCATTCGATGCACGAAACTCCGTAGCATCGGCGCAGATCTTGAGTAGAAACTCCTGTTTTTATATCCTGGCACACAATTAAACGCAAGAGATGAATAAATCCTTCTCCTACGCGAAAAAGTTAACGATCACAAAACAACACGACCGTCCATTGCCATCTTGAAACCGGAAGGTCTGGACTGATGGGAATAGCGGACACCAGATCAAGGGGAAAAGGATGCAAGGAGCTCCACCGCAGTTACACATTTGTCTTCTCTGGAGTAGAACAGCAAGAAAGGGCAAGACACGGTGTAGGAATAGTCATCGAACCACGGCTAGCAAAAGGAATACTAGAAATAAAATAAATATCAGAAAGAATCATAACAGTGAGAATAAAAGAAAAAAAAATTACAACATATATACAAATATCAAATATACGCACCATGTAATGCAAACAATAATGAGCAAGAATGCGAGGACTTCTACGAAGACATACATGACGTACTAAATAAAATAGATAAGCAGGACAACATCATAGTTATGGGACACTTCAACGCAAGATTAGGACATAACAGAGTGGGCATAGAAAAAACATCTGGGAGCATTTGCAGATCAGCATAATGAAAGGAATGATAACGGAACTTGACTGATAGAGCTTTGCAGCCAACAGGACATCTATATAACAATCACATTCTATAAACATAAACATTCACAAGTATACACCTGGTATAAATGGAACGATTTAGACACTAAAAGCCAAATCTATATCTATAAAACAGAGTGTATGTGGGTGTGTATGTAGCTATGTAGTGGATGCGTTCGATAACGGTACATCCGATTGAGATAAAATTTTCTACACGTCTTCCTTTCATTCCTGTGCAACCGACTGTTGTAGTTTCTTAGTGTAAAATTGGCTACTTACTTAATAACATTTAATTTTTAATTTTTCATTATATAATTTCTATATAGCAGGGGGACTTCACTCTAGAAAAGTTATTTCAAGGGGCATAACTTTTTAATAACATTTCTATATACTTTATAGTCATATTGTTGGACTTACTTGCACTATTTTTAAACTCTTTGTCTATAGTTATTTTCAGGCATATGAGTTATAATAAATAATGATATAATCTTTAAGGCATTTTCAAAGTTTTCATAAAAATAATGCATAATGCATAACATTTTAACCCATCTTTTTCTGCTTAAAGAAGTTATCAACTGTCATGTCGGTGATTAAAAACAGTTTTCATTGAAAATAATGGATGGTGTGTGGAAGGACATTCTTTTAAGTTACTGTGCACCAGGAGCTGGGCAAAACCACGCCAGGTCAGATAGATAGACAGACAGACAGATAGTCGGGAACGAGATCTTATTTGACTACTTATATGAATTAAATGACATGCTCCCCACCAGGGACTGGGTGAAGCCAGGCCGGCTCAGACAGACAGACAGACAGATAGTCGGGAACGGGAGCTTATATGACTACTATATGAATTAATGAGATGCTCGCCACCAGGGACTGGGTGAAGCCGGGCCGGGTCAGACAGACAGATAGACAGATAGTCGGAAACGGGAGAGCTTATATGACTACTTATATGAATTAAATGAGATGCTCCCCACCAGGGACTGGGTGAAGCCGGGCCGGGTCAGCCAGACAGACAGACAGACAGTCAAACAAGCAGACAGACAGACTGATAGATAGATAGATCCCCTCCAGGGCCTGGGCGAAGCCGGACCGGGTCAGCTAGTTCATTTTATATTAACAAGAAATAACAGAAAGAGAAACATATTAGATGCAAGGGCAGAGCCCAATTTCAGTATAAACACAGATCATAAAGCAGTCGTTGCGACAATAAGAACCATCAGAAGAATAAAATAAAGAGCAGGAAAATACATGCCATGCGAATCAGTAAACTTAAAAACCTTAAAGCATATTAAATACTGCAAAAATAACATGTGGAACCATGAAAAAACGCAAGACACGGATAAAGAAAATAACAAGTTGGTGGAACGCAGAAGTAAAGAAAGCGGTTAACGACAAAATGGAAAAATATAAAAAGTGGTTGAAGAGCAAACAGGAATGTGATTACATAGAATATAGAATAGCGAGAAGACATGTGAGAAGAATAGTAAAGAGGGAAAAACAAAAAGACTGACAAGAGTATGGAGAAACCCTAATTAAAAACAACCAAGGAGGCAATTAGAAACTTCTACAAAAAGATACGTGCAATGCGAACCAGAGGAGAACCCTTTGACCCCATTGAAATAATTAACAGCGAATATGGAGAACCAATAAGTGAACAACAACAAATCCTAATAAGATGGAAGCAGTATTTCGAACAACTTCTCAACATCCCATCAGATGTCACAGGAATTCAAGAGACCTACACAGATGTCAACGAAGAACTAGAACCAGACATGCTAAAAGAAGAAATTATAGAAGCCATCAGATTAGCCCCATTGAACAAATCACCGGGACAGGATGAAATACCAAATGAACTAATTAAAGCAGCAAGAGAAGTAGGAACACTTTGGCGACATAGACTATTCAATCATATTTGGGTAGAACAACAGACACCACGAGACTGGGGAAAGGCCATAATTATCCCAATTTGGAAAAACAAATGCAGCAAAAGAGAGTGCACACAAAACAGAGGCACTTCACTGTTGAGTCATACTGGGAAAATATTTTGCAAAATTCTTGAAAAAAGATTACGAACTACTTTAGAACCCCAGCTTAGTGAAACACAACTTGGATTTAGGAAAAACAAAGGATGCACAGATGCCATTTTTGCTCTTAGACAACTTATAATAAAATCAATCACATTCAATGAAACACTCTACCTAGCCTTTGTTGACCAAGAAAAGGCATTCGATAGAGTAGATAGAAACAAGCTGTGGGAAATCCTGAAACAATATGGAGTGAATACATATCTAACAAACCTATGTAGAAGCTTTATACAACAACAGTGAATGCATAGTGAGAGCAACTGGAGGACACTCAGAACCCTTCACCATAAGATCCGGAGTACGACAAGATTGTGTCCTGTCCCCTCTCTTGTTTATAAGATATGTAGACAACATATGTAAAGAAACCATCCAAACAGAGACAGCAAAAATACTGCATGACGAGAACACAGAAGAAGAACCATCTGCAAAACTAACCATTAGAGAACTCCTGTTTGCGGACGACCAAGCACTAATTGCAACATCAGAAGCTGAATTACAAGACCACATGAATAGTCTAAACGAAATTTGTAGGGAGCATAAGATGAAAATTAGCACAAGCAAAAAAGAGGTAATGACTATAACTAAAGAAGAACAGACAACAGCAATTCACCTAAAAGAACATCCCTTGAAACATGTAAAGAGTTTTAAGCACCTAGGAAGTATATCATCAAATGGCAGATCAGAAGACGAGATCGAAAATAGGTGCAATAAGGCAAACCAGCTTATTGGACAAATGGCACCAATACTAAAGAACAAACATGTTTCAATAACTACTAAGAAAGCACACTCTTCCAACCAACTCTATGCTACCAATGCCAAACCTGGACAATGACAGAAAAAGATAAAAGGAAAAATCACAGCTTCATAAAAGCTGGACAAAAGCTGAATAGCGAGTTGACTGACACTACAAGCCTGGCATCTATCCTCGAAGGTGCTGACGACTGAAAGCTGACAGTAGACCTGTAGGGAAGTGGCACATACCCAGCGGAAATTATGAAGTTTCAGCTGCGACCAGACTTTATGGTTGCCATGAGCCTATATTAGGTCTTGGAGTAGTGAACCGAGAGAATACAGGGCTTCACGTAAATCAGCGTGGATTTTACTCGTAGATGCACGCCTTGCAGGTAAGGCAAATTGTAAGTGAGGGGACATCGTCTCCTCGAGGCAGTCAGTTGGACGAGAGCCATGGTCAAGTCTGGACGTGGTTCTATGTTGCAGTAGCACGGCCACAAATTGTGCCGCTACGAACATATTGTTATGAGTTGTGGTTGTTAAGTAGTTTTGTTACTTCGTAGCGTTGGGAAAGTATATACGAAGTGTATTTCGTGATTAGACAATGCAAAAATAAAATGAGAAAAAAAAAAGACAAAAGTCTGTGTTGAGTATCAAGCTTTGCGTTCTACTTGTGCATAGTGTAAGTTGCTCTGAAGTAAAGAATGACAGTTTCACATAATCAAGTGTAATACTAAGAGGGGAACATCGGAGAGTTGCGGTATTTAAACATAATGTCCAACATTCAAGATAAAGTTTACAGAGCTTGGCTCAACAGACAGAAATCACATATGTAATTGAAATGAATGATATCAGGGACGACCCAGCCTTCAGTCAGACGCAGAGTGCGTATGACCCTGCCGACCTTGTGAGCAGTTAGGAACTCTCTACGAATAAATACTAGCGGGCATTAACGCACCCTCTATTAAGACCAGAAGCGTACCAGCTTATAAAGACCCTTATCTCGTTCGCTGGCAATGGTGTGCTCTCTGTCGACTCAGCAGTTAGTACTAATCGAGCTGACTGATCCGTTCGTGTCAAGAGTCGAGAAGCAGCAAACCTACAAGATGGAAAATATAACGAAACGCCTCGGCAGCACCAAAATATATCTTTAATTCCACAACAAAGGTGTAAAACATGCATACAAGGATGGACAAGATATAAAAAGTAAAACGTTACCAAGCTGCTGAGCGCTTACAATGTAATGACGCAATTTTACGGCATTAGACCGGTCACAGCTCAAAGCTAGCTTTGCTTTCTAGAAACGGTGGGAAAATCTCCGAAATAATGAATAGACATTTAAAAGTGAAGGTTTATGGAAGAGTATACATAAAAGGCCTTATATCAGCATTCATTCATTCATTCATTAATTCAATAATTCAGTAGCATGTCGTTTGCATTTATGCGTTGTATATATTGTTTAGGAAGTGTCCAGGTCTCACAAGGGTATGTTGCAATATACCAACATAGACTACATAAAACGGCAATTTCAAGGATTCCAAGATAATGTACTTTATCTAAGAACGTTATTTTTGAGCAGATGGCAGGCAAATTTCAGTATAGGAAACATATCGCTAAAATTATGTGCATATGATAATAAATAAAATGTAAGACCTACCGATGATTCCAAGAAGCAGAATGACTGAAAAAGAATAAAAATGAAATTTTATTTTTAATATTAGACAGACAGACAGACAGACAGACAGACAGACAGACAGACAGACAGACAGACAGACAGACAGACAGACAGGCAGGCAGACAGACAGACAGACAGACAGACAGACAGACAGACAGACAGGTGTAAGTATATGTTATGACATGTTGGATTTTTTCAATCAATCGCATTTCTCTTCTCGTCCACAATAGTTCAATAACTATAACGCTGAGCCGGTTGAGACATATATAAATATCTTAACAAGTTAACTATAGTCAACGTGTTCTACATTCTACTGTCAAAAACGCGTCTGATGAAGTTAGCAACACGAATAACTTGAGGTTGCTGGAATACCATTCACAAGTTTATGAATGAATCTACCAACAGCGCTCGCTCATTGGATAACTCACAAGTATCACTCCATGGTTCATGGTCAGAATACAATTTTATTTCTCAAGGCAACTGAAGTTGCTACGAAATAGCACTTGCATTCGAGATAATTCGAGACAAGTGTCCCTAATGGAAAGAGGTGATATTGATAGATA
>JACEFZ010006964.1:0-17500 GCA_014155875.1 Cepaea nemoralis | reverse complement strand
TATATCATGATTCGCTTAAAGACTGATCATCGCAAGACAAGGACAGAGACGTTAAAATTAGCAACATGGAACGTTAGGACGTTAAACAACGACGGAAAATTAGAGAACATAAAACAAGAAATTGAAAGGGAAAAAATTAATATTTTAGGTATGTGCGAAACGAGATGGACAGGATCAGGCATCAAGATAGATGACGATTTCAAGATTATTTATTCTGGAGGTGAAGATCGTCATAGGGGAGTGGCAATTATTTTGGACCGGAAAACATCAACATCTGTTCAAGGATATTGGGCCGTGTCGGACAGAGTTCTACTAGTTAAATTAAGTGGCAGACCTTTTAGCATAAATATTATTCAAGTATATGCCCCAACAGGAGAATCCAGTGAAGATAGTGTAGAAGAATTTTATAATGACATAGAGTCTGCCTTAAAGAAATGTAAAAATTCAGAAATAAACATCATAATAGGGGACTTCAATGCAAAAGTAGGAAATCAAGGGGATAGATACACAGTAGGAAACTATGGTTTAGGAGAGAGAAATGAAAGAGGATACAGACTCGTGGAGTGGGCAAAAGAACAGGAAATGATTGTAGGAAACACCTGGTTTAAGCAACACCCTAGAAGATTATGGACATGGAGGAGTCCTGATAGCAGGATTAGAAACCAGATTGACTACATTCTCATTAGCAGAAGATTTAGAAACGCGCTAACAGTAGCAAAAACAGTTCCCAGTGCTGATTGTTATAGTGACCACAGATTACTCACAGGAACAGTGAGGATAAAGTTGAAGAAAGACAAGTATATAACAGGAAACACTAAATATGATTTGTGTACATTGAGTAATGACAAGGAAATACAAAACAAATTCAACATAGAAGTACAGAACAGATTTGAAATATTGTCTGATCTAGAGATATTATTCCAGGATGTGGATGATCAATGGGAAACGTTGAAGAATTCAATCAATGTGGCTGCAGAAACAACTATTCCAAAATTAAAGAAGGTGGGTCGTAAGAAATGGATGACTGAAGAAATTTTACACCTCATGGAAACAAGAAGACTCAACAAAAATAATTCTGTCAAATATGAAGAAATCCACAGACAAGTCAGAATATTATGTAAGGAGGCAAAAGAATCATGGCTTGAGGAAAAGTGCTTAGAAATTGAAAACCAACACAACAGTCAAAATACCAAATTAGTGCACAAAAGAATTCAGGAACTTACTAATAAAAGAACAAGTACATCAACAGGGTGTCTAAAAACTAAAGATGGCAAAATCATAATAGAAAAAGACCAGATTCTACATGTATGGACAGATTATGTGAAACACCTTTATGATGATAACAGAGACGAACAGTATGATATTAGATTTAATAATGAAGGACCGCCAATTTTGGAGATGGAGGTTCGAAATGTTCTTAAGCATATGAAAGCTGGCAAGGCCCCCGGTGCAGATAACATCACAACAGAAATGATTAAAGCTTTAGAAGAATTTGGACTAGAGCAAGTCACCAGACTGATGAACACATTATATGATACTGGAGATATACCTCCTGAATTATGTAACTCTGTATTTATTGCAATCCCAAAGAAATCAGGAACCTTGGAATGTGATCAACATAGAACAATTAGTATAATGAGTCACATCACAAAGATTTTGCTAAGAATTATCATGCAAAGAGTGAGGAAGAAGATACAACCTGAAATAGGGGAAGAACAATGTGGGTTTGTAGAAGGAAAGGGTACAGTAAATGCTGTGTATATGCTGCGAACAGTTATTGAACGTGCTATAGAAGTAAACAAGGATATACATCTTTGCTTTATTGACTATACAAAGGCTTTTGATAGAGTTAGACATGTCAACATGGTGGATATGCTTGCAGATCTACAAATTGATGGGAAAGACATTAGACTTATAAAAAACATATATTGGAAACAACAAGCTGCAATAAGGATTTATAATGAAGTGGGACAGTATCAGCCAATTAAAAGAGGTGTTAGGCAGGGATGTGTGATGTCTCCAGATCTTTTTTCCCTATACAGTGAAAATATTTTCAGAAATGTAGAGGATATAAATGGAATCAGCATTGGAGGACGAAACATCAATAACATTAGATATGCAGATGATACAGTATTAATTGCAGACAATGCGCAGGACCTGCAACAATTAGTAGATGCGGTTGTTGTACACAGTGAGCAACTGGGATTAGAATTAAATTGTAAAAAGACTCAGGTTATGGTCGTCACTAGGAAGGAAGAAGTGCCACAATGTAATATACAAGTAAATGGAAATATTCTTCAACAAGTTAATCGGTACAATTATCTTGGAACAGTCACAACATCTGATGGGAGATGCCTTGAAGAGATTAGAACAAGAATCGCCATGGCGAAAGTAGCCTTTAGCAAGATGAAAAACATTCTGACCAATAAAAAGATGTCAATTGAAACGAGAAAAAGAGTGTTGAGGGGATACATAGAGCCTGTTCTTTTGTATGGATGTGAAACTTGGACAATGGGCAGTCAAGCTGAAAAACATCTGATGGCTGCAGAAATGTGGTTTCTGAGGAAAATGCAAAGAATACCATGGACAGACAGAAAAACCAATGACCAAGTACTACAGGAGACAAATGAACATCGTAAACTGATTAGAGAAATTAGACGTAGACAGTCAAAATTTTTTGGACATGTTATGAGAAGAAATGGATTGGAGAACTTGGTGACAACTGGCAAGATCGAAGGAAACAGACCAAGAGGAAGACCGAGAGGAAAATACCTGGATGGCTTGGCCACATGGCATGGACGAGACAGGAACACTGAGCTGATCCACGACACTGGTGATCGAGTGAAATGGCGAGTCATGACCGCCCAAGCTTTCCGGCATGGAACATGATTGATTGATTGATTATACCTATTATTCACAATCACTCTGTATTGTTCTTGAATTTCTTTACCTACCTTCAAAACCTCTTTATTAAGTTTCATGTTCCTAACCACGTTTTTTCTTCTATTCAGTGTTACTGTTATTATACCACATAGTGGTACATAATCACTATTAGAGTCAGCACCAATAATTGTCTTTACATTAATTAATGTATTTCGAAACCTTTTATTAATAAGTATGTAGTCAATTCGGTTGAGTATTTTCTTATCAGGGCTTTTCCATGTGTAAATTCGTCCTTTTATGATGTTTAAACCAGATGTTTCCAATTATCATATCATTGATATTTGTCCATTCTATTAGTTGTCCTTCTCGTTCAATTTTTGTAAATAAACCATAATTCCCCACTACATCCGCTATTTTTTATTTTCCTACTTTTGCTTACTTCTTCTTCTTCTTCTTCTTCTTCTTCTTCTTCTTCTTCTTCTTCTTCCTCTTCTTCTTCTTCTTCTTCTTCTTCTTCTTCTTCTTCTTCTTCTTCTTCATACATATATTATAGATTTTAAAAGAAAAATAAAATAGGAAGCATTACTTATTGACCGTCCCTCATATTTATCTTTTGTAGTCAGATATAAATCTCATGTGGAAATGTGTGGATTTATCCGTGTGCAGTGAAAGTGGTCTTCATAAAATTAAAAAAAGGCAAAACCATCTAATGTGAACTTACCTATGATGTATTTTACCATGGCTGAAGCGTAGACTCCGTCTGTGGAAATTATGGGATACCTAATGAATACTAGAAGTTGGTATATGTTTGTAATAAAATCACTCATCCTACCCTCCTCCTATTTTTTATTCATTTTATTGTTGTTGTTGTTGTCGTTGTTGTTGTTGTTGTTGTTGTTGTTGTTCTTCTTCTTCTTCTTCTTCTTCTTCTTCTTCTTCTTCTTCTTCTTCTTCTTCTTCTTCTTCTTCTTCTTCTTCTTCTTCTTCTTCTTCTTCTTCTTCTTCTTCTTCTTCTTCTTCTTCTTCTTCTTCTTCTTCTTCTTCTTCTTCTTCTTCTTCTTCTTCTTCTTCTTCTTCTTCTGCTTCTTCTTCTTCTTCTTCTTCTTCTTTCTTCTTCTTCTTCTTCTTCTTCTTCTTCTTCTTCTTCTTCTTCTTCTTCTTCTTCTTCTTCTTCTTCTTCTTCTTCTTCTTCTTCTCTTCTTCTTCTTCTTCTTCTTCTTCTTCTTTCTTCTTCGTCCACCAGTCTTCTGGTATTCAGCATTCCAAGCAAAGATATGGTTCCATCCTTCACTTTGTTCCGCCACGAACATACATGTCAACAGATCTTATGGAGAGCTCAACATTCTTCTTTCACCTTCTTCTCCCGGAGATCATGCCGATGTTCAAGTCTCGAAAGTTAAGTCATTACTTAAAGCATACTTTCTCTTGTCCGATGACCATCTGCGCTGGTTCATGTCTGTCATATTACTCTTATAGAGGTGGGTGATATGTCCATTATGGACGTGCAGTTTATCGAGAAATTATGAGATGTTCGTAAAATTGAAAGATGGTTTGTACAGAGAGTGCACTCCTTGAAGTGCCGCTTGAGCATCGTTTACTGTTATGACTTCTACCATGTTCCTCACTTCTATAATTAGCCTGGATTCATTGCAGGTGTTGTGGGGAACGACCTGCCTGAGTGATTGGCTGGGTCTGCACCGCTGAGTGGGGAATTGGTGCATGATAAGGCAGAAGTGGTTGCGCCCTTTGGAATCGTGTGAATAGTGCAGAAGAACAGGTAGATCATTACGACCTGGAGAGAGTGTTTCTGCAGGGAGATAGCAGAATATCTGGCCGAAACTCAAGACTCAGAGCAAATAACAGGCGGACATATAATCAGACTACTACTGGTTCTATTAGTATTGGTCTCTTCACTGGTTGTTGAAGATGAGAACGGAACTCATTCGATAATGTCTCGAGTGATGAGATGTCGGTTCTTGATTCGAGTTAACACATTGTCACAGTTGGACTTCTCGTCTTTGACTTGGGGACGTAACTTACAAGTACCTCAGAAGTCGGAGTGGGTTCGCCTGATGGCGAGAGACACTGGTAATAGGGACAGCTAATCCACACGCAAACATCAGTCCAGTGCACTACCCAATAGTGCAACTACAACAGGTATTAGCACGTGTATGGACTGCGCTTGTGTTTAAAGCAAGTAACGCAAAAAAATGAATAAACAAAAAAAATCATCGCACTCCGGAAAGGTCCATAAGTGTTCCCCTCTCCATCTGTACATCTCCGCCAGGGTATATAGACTAGGTCCACAGTCTATGTATGTTGGTCTTATTTACATTTCTAAGTATCGCTTAAACTCCTCTCCAAGTGGTGTCAATACATTTCTCATTATGGCTAGTTTTCGTCTAACTAGTCTTTCACCTTTCTTCTTAGTCTTTTGTCAGAATAAATAAAGCATGTGCCCATAAACTCGCACGCCAGGCCTTGTGTAAGTCATTTCATATCGCTGGACATTGACTATGTTCATATCTACGGTGTGAGATAGTTAGTCATTTCATTTCAGCTTTATTTACGTTGAGTTATACAAGTGGCAATTGTTAACAGTGAAACTATAGATTATTATTCCTCTTTCTATCATCAGCCGGAATTGTGGCGAAAGAGTTACGGACGCAAGTCGCAATCCCACATTCCGCGTTCGAAACACTGCAGCGGGCGATAGCAGACCGCCTTGCGTTGGTTTTTATTCCAATGGTATGTGCGCCACTCCTTCTAAAAGCAATGGGACACGACTGAACGTAAACTTGTCAAGAACCTATTAATTAACAGCCCACAAAATGCTGGGTTTGACTGCGGGTTATGTAGACGATATGTATCTTGCCAGCTGGCGTATGAGTTCATATCTTTCTACATATTCGGCACTTGGTGCTCTTTCACCATGAAACGAAATCGTCTACCCCATGTTAATTGCCATGTGACGGGAAATCTTAAGAGCTGAAAAATGAACCTCGTAAAGATACGCGGATTATCACGAATAAATTATATGCTTACACATCACATAAATAAATAAATGTTTTTCATATCCTTTACAGGACATTGCTGTCAACATCAGCATCTTTCAGCTGATTGTTTATTTCTTGGCAAGATTAAGCTCAGTAGTTTGCCATTGCTTTCTGAGCGGCCGGCTCACATACCCCGTAAGTTACTGACGCGATTCGAACCACTGCTGATTCTCACCGTCGTCACGTTACTTACGAGAGTATACGAGATTACGGAGAGAAGTCGCTAACCTCTAGGCCAGGAAGCCGGCACACATCACATACATAAAAAAAATATTTTTTAATTCTGGAGATGACGGCTTCGTCCGGAAAGAATATGCAACCAACTTTTCTTTACACAAAATGTACATGCCTATATTTGCAGCCTATACTGTGAAAATATTATCAGAAATGCAGAAGATATAAATTGAATATCATCGGAGGACGAAACATAAATAATAGTAGATATGCAGATGATACAGTATTGATTGCAGACAATGAGCAGGATCTGCAACAATCATAGTAGATGCGATTGTGGCACACAGTGAACAACTAGGGTTAGAATTAAAAATTGTAAAATGACACAGATTACATATGGTCGTAAAGATGCATATTACATATTACACATGGTCGTCACTAGGAAGAACGAAATACTACAATGTAATATACGATGGGAAGTCAATAAGTAAGTCACAAATGGATGTAGAAAAATAACTAAATATGATAACAACTTTAAACCAGTTTATTTTTATACATTCACTGTCTCTTTATTTCTCAACATAATTTCCATCAACATTGATGCACTTATCCCATCGTTTTATCAGTCCTCCTCAAACCGGACTGCATAGAACTGCGTGCTCTGTTTTCTACACCACGTTTTCACTTCACATTCAACTTCGGCGTCATTCACGAAATGTCTCCCGTAAAGGTGGGTTTTCAGTGGATCAAACAGGCTTAAATCGCTAGGGGCTATGTTGGGGGGCTGTAAGGTGGATGTTCCAGAACTTCCCACCTTTGTTGGTTAATTTTCTTCTGATCATGCAAGGGCAGGCCAATTTGGTTCATTTTGTGTTCCTCCTTCAATTGTCTGGGTGACCACCTTGAGCACACTTTCTTAAATTTCAATCGATCATCCTGTATGCTGAACCGTATGAGCACCCTATTGCAGATGCTACAGAGTCTATCGTTACTCGCCTGTCACCTCTAATCATCTCCTCCACCCGCTGCATAGGTGCTTTTGTTGCAATCTGAACAGGACGACCATATCGGATTTCATCAACAATTTTAGAGCGTCCTTACGAAAAATTTTCTACCCAGCTATGCACCACTTTACGGGACAAACATTTGTCAGCATAAACAGAAAGCATTTCCTTATGAATGTCCTTTGCAGGCAGTCCTTTTGCCAACAAACAACGCACAACAGCAAATTGTTGTTTAGTTGTATACTCTGTAAGTACAGTCGCCATTTCGTTTTTGCGCTGCACATGCGCATGAGACACCTAGCCCCACCTGACGAAAGGGAATATACAGTTCGGTGTTGCTGTCACCTAATGACACCTGTAGAAAACATAAACTACATTTACCTGCCATCCCACATAACTGTGTGACTTACTTATTGATTAGCCCTCGTACAAGTAAATGGGGATATTCCACAACAAGTGAATAGATACAGTTGTCTCGGAACAGTCATAACATCTGATGGGAGATACCTTGAAGAGGTTACAACAAGAATCGCCTTGGTGAAAGTAGCCTTTAGCAAGATGAAAAACATACTGACCAATAAAAAGATGTCAATTGAGACGAGAAAAAGTGTGTTGAGTTGCTATATGTCAATTGAAACGAGAAAAAGAGTGTTGAGTTGCTACATATAGACTTTACTTGTGCATGGATGTGAAGCTTAGACAAGGAGCAGTCAAGCTGAAAAACGTCTGATGGCTGTGGAAATGTGGTTTCTGAGGAGAATGCAAAGAATACCATGGACAGACAAAAAACCCAATGAACAAGTACTACAAGAAACAAATGAAAATCGTAAAGTGATTAGAGAAATTATTCGTAGACAGTCACAATGTTTTTTAGATGTGTTATAAGAAGAAATAAATTGGCGAACTTGGTGACAACTGGCAAGATCGAGGGGAAGAGAACCAGGGGAAGACGGAGAAGTAAATACCTGGATGGCTCGACCACATAGCATGGTCGAGACATGAACAATGAGCTGATCCACGACTCTGGTTGACGAGTGAAATGGCGAGTCATGACCGCCCACGCGTCATGGCATGGCACATGATGGATGGTGGAGTTGCAGCCTGCCGAGAGATGGATGTATTCTCTAGTCAACTAGCTATATTTAAGCACTATTTACATACCTAAATGCAGCCTGCCGAGAGATGTATGTATTCTCTAGTCAACTAGCTATATTTAAGCACTATTTACATACCTAAATGCAGCCTGCCGAGAGATGTATGTATTCTCTAGTCAACTAACTACTGGGATTGGTCTCTTTTATAGAAAGTAAACATCAGCTCCGCCTACGTTTCCATGATATTATCGACAAGCGCCAATAAATTTGCTAAGGAAATAACTAAATATCATAAAATATTTGGGCAAAGATAAACGATTTTTTTTCAAACTTCAAAGGTTATTAATTATCTCCCAGGTTTGTCGATGTGAAGGCTCGTCTGGCAGTTCATGATCGTGGTATGTTTTATAGTTTTAAAAAAAAAACGATAAATATATCCCCAACTTTACATGTATGTGTGTTAATATTATAAACCCATTTTAAAGAAATACCGTAAGGCCATTATTTACTGCATACGTCGTTAGGTCTTAGTGTGTGTCAGGTCTTAGTCAGATATGACTGAGCTACCGTATAACAGTAGACGGTACTACCTGCTTTCTGTTAACACCGAACGTTGGGAGGCGCTTACCAAACGCGACACCCCACATTGTGCCAACGGCTTCAGGCGGAAGAGCGCAATTTGAAGGGCACAAGCCTTACCCTGGTGCGAGGAAATGCAACCTAAAGAAGACAAAATGTCATGGCAGGGCAGGTTGGCATCTGGTCTAGGATCGAAGTTCCGACAGGCGGACAGTTAGAGCATTGCTTTGCTGATCCGGCAGATTCTGCAGCGTGTCTTGTTCCAGATGTATTGGTGTTACCTTTCCTCTGGGTTAAACTAGGCAGGCCGAGAGAGGGATCATGCTGCATGGGCAACACATGATCTCTATATTTTAGCCCAGGCGTTGTGCTATGGAGAGGCAATAACTCCATCCCTGGTCTTAACCGGTCTCGGAATCAAAGCGAGAGGTAACTGTTACGGGTTATAAATCCCTGTCAATAGGCGATGGCAAGGTTCCAGGTAAGGATGGGATTCCAAAAGAGGTTATCAGGAGTGGGCAAGACACACTCACTCTAAAGATCCACCAGCTAATAGAGCTATGCTGGCGAGAAGGACAAGTCCCACAGCATTTCAAAGATTCAAGCATCATAACACTGTTCAAGAACAAGGGCGATCGAAGAGACTGCAACAACTATAGGGGTATCTCACTTCTGTGTATTGTTGGAAAAGTATTTGCCAGAATTGTTCTGCGCAGACTTCAAGTCCGAGGAGTCAAGTCTACGCCGAATCAGGGCTTTCGACAGACCGGTCTACATGATATGATATTCTCATTGCGACAAATGCAAGAAAAATGACGTGAACAGAATCAACCACTGTTTATTGCCTTCATCGACCACACAAAGACATTTGATATGGTCAGCCGTGAGGGTCTGTTCAAGGCACTAAAGAAGATAGGCTGCCCACCAACTCTTCTGTCCATTGTGGAATCGTTCCACACAGGCATGAAGGGTATAATCAAGTCTGATGGTGCAACTTCTGAAGAGTTTGAAGTCAAGAGTGGAGTTAAGCAAGGTTGTGTACTAGCTCCCACCCTCTTTGGAATATACTTTTCACTTCTACTGAAATATGCCTTTCGTGATCAGGATGGTGGTATATACATTCACTCACGCTCAGATGGCGGCCTCTACAATGCTCAGAGATTGAAGGCCAAGACCAAAATTAGGAGGGTACTGATTAGAGAGTTACATTTTGCAGATGATCCTGCAGTTACGACCCACTCTGAGGAAGAATTACAATGTCTACTATCTGCATTCTCCAATGCTTGTTCTGAATTTTGTTTAACATTTAGCAAAAAGAAGACACAGATTATGTCACAAGGTGCACATGGGGTCCCATCAATCTTTATTGACGACGCCGAACTAGAGATGGTAGACCGTTTTACATATCTAGGATCAGTGGTAAATAGCAAATTATCCCTAGATCAGGAAATCAACATCCGGATTGGTAAGGCAGCAACAACAATGAACAGGTTAAGAAAAAGAGTCTGGGAGAACAGGAAGCTTACTGCCAAAACAAAAGTCCTTGTCTATCAAGCCTGTGTCCTTAGTACTCTTCTTATGGCAGTGAAACCTGGACAACTTACTCACACCAAGAGAAACAGTTTAAACAGCTGTCATATGCGGTGTCTGCGAAGAATTCTTGGCATTAAGTGGCAAGACAAAATCACAAATACTGAAGTATTGGAAAGATCAGGTTGTGTGACGGTTTATTCCATGCTCAGTCTTCGTAGACTTAGATAGATAGGACATCTTAGGAGGATGGATGATGGTAGAATACCAAAGGACATCTTTTTTGGTGAATTACAGATGGGTAAGAGATCTCAGGGTCGGCCTCTACTACGATACAAAGATGTGTGTAAGAGGGACATGATTGATACAGGCATTGATAATGCACATTGGGAGCAAGTCGCCGCTGAACGTGTTGCATGGAGGGCAAACATCAGAAATGGAATAAAGACAAAGGAGAAAATTATTGCAGATAAGTCACACACCGAGCGTTTGAGACGTAAGATGGTGCATGATGGTGGAAATGACCACGTGTTCACATGCACCCACTGTGAACGGACATTTACAGCGCAAATTGGCCTTATCAGTCACATTCGCTACCGCCATAGGTAAAAGTTATTATGCCTTTTTTAAAGCACAAACTATCGTCTGTCAAGACGGCAAGGTGCCAATGTAATGTAGAGGTGTCATCATATCTATCGTGAATATAAGTGTTATACAGGACTCATCATATTTGCCGTGAATATAAATGTTATACAGGAGCCATCATATTTATGTGAATATAAGTGTTCTACAGGAGTCATCATATCTACCGTGAATACAAGTGTTATAGAGGAGCCTTGAATATAAGTATTATAGAGAAGTCATCATGTCTGCCGTGAATATAAGTGTTATAGAGGAGTCGTCATATCTGCCTTGAATGTATGTGTTATAGATTCGTCATCATTTCTGCCTTGAATATAAATGTTATAGAGGAGTCATCATATCTGCCCTGAATATAAGTGTTATAGAGGAGTCATCATATCTGTCGTGAATATAAGTGATATAGAGGGGACATCATATCTGCCTTGAATATAAGTGTTATAGAGGAGTCATCATATCTGCCTTGAATATAAATGTTATACAGGAGCCATCAAATTTATGTGAATATAAGTGTTCTACAGAAGTCATCGTATGTGCCTTGAATACAAGTGTTCTACAGGAGTCATCACATCTGCCGTGATTATGAGTGCTATACAGGAGTCATCATGTCTGCCGTGAATATAAGTGTTATAGAGGAGTCGTCATATCTGCCTTGAATGTATGTGTTATAGATTCGTCATCATTTCTGCCTTGAATATAAGTGTTATAGAGGAGTCATCATATCTGCCCTGAATATAAGTGTTATAGAGGAGTCATCATATCTGTCGTGAATATAAGTGATATAGAGGAGTCATCATATCTGTCGTGAATATAAGTGATATAGAGGGGACATCATATCTGTCGTGAATATAAGTGATATAGAGGGGACATCATATCTGTCATGAATATAAGTGTTATAGAGAAGTTATCATGTCTGCCGGGAATATAAGTGTTATAGAGGAGTCATCATATTTTCCTTGAATATAAGTGTTATACAGCTGCGTCATATCTGCCGAGAATTAAGTGTTATAGAGGAGTCATCATCACCATGACGTGACAGGTACCCTCCAGAATGTAGCTCTCATCACGGCCAGTCAAAAAGCCTTTCGATCTTTGTCGTTTCTCCAGCCCCGTACACCCCCATGTTAAATGTGCCTGCAGTGCCCTGTGTCCATCTCCGTGCTGGTCCACGCCTGTCTCTCCTACCAGCACCCACGTCTTCCATCACTGTACTCTCCAAGCCACTGTGACATTTAATGTGACCAAATTATATCAGTTTCTCCAGACACGATCCCGTCAAAGAGCCTGATTTATTTCATGTTCAGATCGAAGTAGAGTTTCTATATTTTTCTTCTTCTTTGTCCACAATATTCCTGCCTCTCTTCCCCTCTAAGATTTCCGTTGTGACGACATACTTCAGCTTCCAACTTGTCATGACTTTCCCACAGCAAATGTATTGTCTTGTACTGACGTCACTTCTCTGTGTGATTTGACTTCTTTCAAAATATCTTCATTGTTCTTTCTCTTCGGAGTGCTCTGTGTGATTTGACTTCTTTCAGTATATTTTAATTACTCTTGCTCATCGGAGTTCTCGTGCGATTTGATTTCTTTCAAGATATATTCTTTGTTCTTTCTCATCGGAGTTCTCTCTGTTCTTTTGTAAACCCACATTTCCACAGCTTCTACACAATTCCTCACTTGTCTGTTAATTTTTCTCGATAATATGAGAATAGAACAATCTTTAGTACGAACTACATCGATGATCACATGTCAGTGGGACTTATTTATCATTTTCTCAGATCTTTCTTGGTTTCTTTTTTGAGATTTAGGACATGTGTGTCAGACAGATGAAAAACAAAGTAGTGGACGGTCGAATGGACAGTAGAGCAGGCAGACAAAAGGATATACAGACAGACAGACAGACAGACAGACAGACAGACAGACAGACAGACAGACAGACAGACATACAGACAGACATACAGACAGACATACAGACAGACATACAGACAGACAGACAGACAGACAGACAGACAGACAGACAGACAGACAGACAGACAGACAGACAGACAGACAGACAGACAGACAGACAGACAGACAGACAGACAGACAGACAGACAGACAGACAGACAGACAGACAGACAGGGATGAATGAAGTGATAAACGGAAGAACAGACAGACACGAAACAAATACAATCTTACACATGATTTTTGGCATTATGATTTTATTGTTACAAATTTTATTAAAAATGGATTACAGCGATAGATATTTGTATTTCAGTGTTCAAAGCTCATGCAGTTATGTATCTAACTCTCCTCAAATGATTAACTATGTAGTGTAGTGTTAAAACGTGTGACTTAATTCGAGATATTCACTTCATGAAAAAAGGTTAAGTTAAACTAGAGGGAAGAATTTTTTGTTTGTTGTTTAATTTATGCCTTAGTCTCATTTAAAATAGTGTCTAGTGTTTGTTTTCTATTGTTTTAAAGATGTGCAATATGTGTCTTATATCAGTGTCGAGTGTACATTTGCATATCTGTGTATGTAAGCACTGTAGTACAATATTAAACAATCATAATCCTACCTAAGGTATCTAAACAATAGCAGTAAAGCAACTACATTTGTCGCACTCTAATTAATTACAATAAACAATGGAATATTTAACCGTGCGAATAATTGTTGTACACCTTGTAAAAAACAATTTAGGCATGATTGGTTGATATACACTCTGTTGGACATGGAGGTCTGCCCTTGCCTCGTCAGATGGGTTGCGGTGGTTCTTTATGAGCATAAGTTTGCACTGCGCATGGGTTCCTGAACTTCTGATCACTGTACGATTACTCCTGGGTTGCCGCAGGGATCTGCTTTATCCTCAGTGCTCTTCAATGTCTACACAGACAAAGTCGCAGCTATTTAGGTGTTGGTAGAATCTTGACATTTGCAGATTATGTGCTGGTGTACAGACTGGACAGAGATAGGGAAAGTTTGGCTGCTGATTTACAGGTGGCAGTAAACAGGGTGACAGAGTAGTGCAGGGACGTTGGGGCCATATAAACCTAGACAAGGCATCGGTTGTGTGATACTCACCGGATTGTGAAGGCATATGTCCCACGTATTATATTGGAAGGATGCCCTCTTAGAAGAGAGAGTAAATTGATGTACAGTGGTACCTCGGGTTACGAACTTAATGCGTTCCAGATCTAGGTTCGTAACCCGAAACATAGAAATCAATGACATAAAGACAATTCGTTTCAAGATGAAAGTGAGTGGCATCTTGCAGTCTTGACAGACCAAAGTATGTGGATTGGAATTTGGCCAAAGTTCCATCTCACAATGCCTGGGCAGAGCTTCAGAGAACTTGTGATGCCCGAAAGTATCGTTCTTTTTATTTAACATCCGGTCGTTTACCTGACAAAACGCAAAGAATACTTGTACTTCACGTATTAAATAAAGAGAAAGAAACAACCAAATGAATTAAATGTAAAATTTACAAAAAAGATTTAGTCTATCTTTATTACCAAGAAAACGATCATGGGAAATTTGTTACTGTCTTTGTTATTCTGAATCATTAGTTTTAGGAGTATCTTGTCGCTGGTTCTTGACAGCCGACTGGGAATCTTTCCGCACCAAGAAACTATCAAGGGAAATGTGTCGCTTCCTTTGCTGGAGAATCTTTGTGAAGTGGGCCATCGTGTTATCATTCATCAGGTTTACAGCCCTGTTAGCAACAAGTTTGTATGGATGATGGTTCACAATGAAGTCTTCGACATCCGCCCACTTGCTGCAAATTTCTTTAATCCTGGCAGTTGAAACGGTCACTGGCTCCTCATTATAGGACGACTGTTCCTCCTTTAATGTCTTTAGCTGTTCATTCTGAAGATCCACAAGCTCATCTGTAGTACTGTTTGTACTGTACGCGATCGTTTGTCTCCAACGTTACATCGTGCTCTCTCTCTCTCTCTCTCTCTCTCTCTCTCTCTCTCTCTCTCTCTCTCTCTCTCTCTCTCTCTCTCTCTCTCTCTCTCTCTCTCTCTCTCTCTCACCTTCGTTCGTAATCCGAGCCACTGTTCGTTACCGAGACATACAATTTTCGATGTTGTTGTTCGTAACCTGAATTGTTCGTGACCTGAGGAGTTCGTAACCCGAGGTACCACGGTACTTGGGTATCACCTTCGACAGGTGTATGTATTTTAAAGATCATGTGAAGACTTTGCTGGTGAAGTCTGGTAGGGGACTTAATGCGATGGCAGCAGCCGGGATATAGCAGAGGATGCTTTACAAGCTCTTTCAGCAGTTAATAATTTCTGTCATTGAGTATGGTTTTGGGCTCCTGACAGTATCAAACAGCCAGCTTATAAGGTTGGACTGCATACAAAATTCGGCCAACAGGTGATTCTGGGGTGCAAAAAGAACACACAAATTATTTGCATGAGGCATATTCTGGCTCTACCACAATGGCAGATAAGCAAATGGTCCTTCAGGCCAATTGGTACCTGAGAGTTGCTGCAGATATGGACCACCCTCTTCATGAAGCCGTGGATATGGTCAAGGGTCATAGACTAAGATGAGACAGGTCCTTGATGGCAGAGGCGGAAATATCTATACGTCAGGTTTGTGATCTAGAGACCATCAATCGTGAAATAAAGAGTGGGTTGAAGTATTGGCAGACATGACGGACTGGCACAATGTATTACAAACACTGGGTCCTGAATGCAGAAAATTGGCGGCAGGCCGCACAGAGTTTGAGGTGCAACAACTGATCCACAGTAATACACATCAAGGTGACATAGTCATCTATACTGATTGGTCAGTTGTGAGATACAAGCCGAGTGGTTGGGGTTTCATTGCGAAGGTTAATGGACGATTCTTGAAAAAGGAAAGTATATATGTCATTGAGTATGGTTTTGGGCTCCTGACAGTATCAAACAGCCAGCTTATAAGGTTGGACTGCATACAAAATTCGGCCATGCAGGTGATTCTGGGGTGCAAAAAGAACACACAAATTATTTGCATGAGGCATATTCTGGCTCTACCACAATGGCAGATAAGCAAATGGTCCTTCAGGCCAATTGGTACCTGAGAGTTGCTGCAGATATGGACCACCCTCTTCATGAAGCCGTGGATATGGTCAAGGGTCATAGACTAAGATGAGACAGGTCCTTGATGGCAGAGGCGGAAATATCTATACGTCAGGTTTGTGATCTAGAGACCATCAATCGTGAAATAAAGAGTGGGTTGAAGTATTGGCAGACATGACGGACTGGCACAATGTATTACAAACACTGGGTCCTGAATGCAGAAAATTGGCGGCAGGCCGCACAGAGTTTGAGGTGCAACAACTGATCCACAGTAATACACATCAAGGTGACATAGTCATCTATACTGATTGGTCAGTTGTGAGATACAAGCCGAGTGGTTGGGGTTTCATTGCGAAGGTTAATGGACGATTCTTGAAAAAGGAAAGTATGGCATATGAGACTACGACCTCCAGCATGAGAGGTGGAAGCAGTCACAGAGGCATTGCTTTGGTTAGAGAAGACCAGTGCAAAACACATTGTCTTCATCACGGACTCAAGGAGTATGCTTAGTAAAGTGGAGAAAGGAATGCTTCGTGTGGAATAGCTTACCTCCCTTCAGAGGACACAGACTGTAATAATTGTATGGAACATTTTCCCTGGCAATGCGGGAGTGCAGGGGAATTAACAGGCTGACAGGCTGCCAGGGAATACATCTCTTGATGGGATTACTTATAAAAAAGGGAGAAGTGGTCATGCGTCTGTGGGACCAGATTGAGAAGGTGGAGGAACAGACTGAGAACCCGTATGTGGAAAGGTTGAGAGTGCGGGGATATGCAGGGGTTTAGGTAGAATCTCAATGCTGAGAGGGAAGACCAGGAGAACTTTCAATCAGATAAAGGTGGGAACTATTAGTAGTGTGACTCTTATCTGGCTGTTGAACGAGGGGAAGGAGCGCATAAGTGAATGTCCTGAGTGCATTGATGTCGGTTCTTAGCTTAACACACCTCAACTCAACTATGAAACACAATTTGAATATTAAATTTCCCGTTAATATATAATCAAGAAGAATATTTTAATTTAATTCATGTAGTGATTGATTTTGCTTGCACTGTTATCTGTATCTGGTATTCTTAGACGACAACATTTTGTTGCTGACTTGACTTCTGCATTACGATCATCATCCTTTCCAGATTATTGCTGTATTCGTGAAGTCGAAACTTTTTTATTAATTCGAAAAAACCTGAAACAATTTATAATTGAATATACTAACAGTATGAAATATAACAACAGCGCATAAATGCCTTTGAATATAAATGTTATAGACGAGTTCTAAGAATATCTTGGGTAAGAACAAATGCATCCATACTGAATATTGAAGAAGGTTGGCTATTAAAGGCGATAAAACAAAGAAAATTGAAATATTTTGGTCACTTGAAACGTCACGAAAGTTTGGAGAGAACAATAATGGAGGGGTATATGCCTGGGAAGAAAGGAAGACTAAGGCCAAAGAGAAGATAGGTGCAGGATGTGGCGGGTAATCTCCAGA
>JACEFZ010006963.1:27500-52848 GCA_014155875.1 Cepaea nemoralis | reverse complement strand
TTGGGATAGAGGATAGAGAGATAGAGAGGGGTGTATTAAATAAGAGTTCCGGTTAGATTTTAGTTGAGACAGGTTTTTAAATTGTTCAGTGTAAAATATGTAAGCGGATTGCTAATGGTTTGAGGATGAGGTAATTTTGTGAGAGCGTTTAGTTAGTGTTTTAGAAAGTCATAGAATTTGGAGTAAGACTTTTCGGGGAAAAGTCTTGTTGAGGGTAGAGAGGAATATAACAGAGCATCATCTCTGTTAGGGGGTTTAATGGGTGGTGACTAGTATACAAGGCACGGCTGAGCATCCCGTTGGGATGTAACTAGGGACGCTCAAGCTGTGACGCGGGGGGTAGGAATAGTTAGTTACCATCTGTACCTCGGATCAGCAACACCTATTGTAATAACATCTGTCCAGAAAGTCATTGTATGCTGTTTTATATTCTACGATGTATTCAATTGAATAAATATATGAAATACAGCGAAGACTTTGTCTCTGCTCTATAACCTCAGCACTGTTATAGAGCGCATAATATCATTAGGCAACAATGGTTCTTATAAACATTTCTAGTCCTATGCTGTGATCTAACTGGTACATTCTGAGCCTTAGATGGACATCGTAGCCTCTCAGCCACGGCTCCCTCAAAATAACATGCAGTCTTAGAAAATTGGGACAAACAGAGAGAGACATGGGACACCAAAACACACACACACACACACACAGAGAGACAGAGAGAGAGAGGGAGAGAGAGTGAGACATGAGACAAAAAGAGAGAGAGAGAGAGAGAGAGAGAGAGAGAGAGATGGGACAAACATGGAGCAGAAACATGGGACGAACACAGAGCAGAAACACGGGACAAACACAGAGCAGAAACATGGGACACACACAGAGCAGAAACATGGGACACACACAGAGCAGAAACATGGGATAACCCCATTACAGAAATACGGGACAAACATAAGAGCAGAAACATGGGACAAACAGAGAGAGAAACATGGGACAATCAGAGCAGAAACACGGGACAAACACATAGCATCATGTAAACGCCTGCAGATTCCAGCTTCAAGTGAATCATGTTGTGTGTAGCCCAATCTTGCCAGTGTCTCGTGCTTTAATGTTTATTGAGGTACTTTAAACAATAATGAGTAAATCTATGGTGAAGAAACTGGAGGAAGCACAGATGTGGGTTATGAGAACAATGTTGAGAACAATGCGGACAAAAAAGAAAACAAATACTAAAGGGCTGTAGGAGTTACAAGAAGGCTAATTATAACCACAAGGAACAGATACATGAAATGTATGAGGCATATCAACAGACGAGATAGAACAGAGAAAGTATCCTGAATTGGAAAATTACTAGGCAAAAGAGACCGAGGAAGACAGAGAATGATGTGCGTAGAAAGCTTAAACAGATGAACAGCTAATAATAATACGAGCAACTAATAATAATATAAGCAACATAAACCTCATCAACATATCAAACGGCAGTTAGGATTGGAGAGTCGTGATCGCCGATGTTTGCTCCACACCTGGTGCCCGAGGGAGAATAAGACTGTGCCCAATGTAAAGGAGAGTTGTAACTATATGCTGGTCATGTCATGAGAACAAAAATGCATGGGAAAATATCGTGACCAATGGACGGATCACCAGTAGAAGAGGAAGACGTAGAGAAATGATGATAGTTGTTTTAACACAGTGGTATGGAGGAATAATATCAATATAATTGATCCTGAACACCGGGGGTCGAGATCCGTGGAGATACAAGAACGCCTGTGCCATTTGGCGGGCACATCATGGTGCACTGACTGTGACTACTTACCGGGTTCTGACAGGAGTTTAGTCAGCGCTGGCATGATTCTGTTCAGCTGTAAACTTGTGCTGTAGATCGTCTCCAGTGATTCTCTGTTCAGTGTGGCCTCATCCTTTGTTGACTCGTTGAGGTCTCCATGTGATGATCTGTCTCTGTGGGAAGTTGTCCGAGAAGCTCCGTGCCCAGTTGTTTTATTGTTGTCTCGACTAAAACTTGCATAATGGTCTTCTTGGCTTGAACCAGTTTGAGGAACTCTCCGCAGCAATGCATAATTTTGCATAACTCCGTACAGTGAACGGTTTGTCATAGATTCAAGAACCTGCACGTTGTGGTGTATCTGAGGCAGCCAGCCTGTATTGGAAGCGACTGCTTCGACCAGTTTGAGCGTCTTTTGTGTTACGTTGGTTAATCTGACAACGGGGTCAGATTCATCTCCACTGGTCCTGGCCAGAAGGGTGGTTGCCATCTGCGTTCTGATTCCTTCTACGCGAGTCACCTGGTCTTGTAACTCAGCTGTTACCTTGGAGAGCGACACCGAACTTAACTGAGCTAGATCCGTCAGCACCTGCAGATGGCATAAAAGACGGGTTTGTTACGTCTGTGCAATAAACATGCATGCACATATATCTCGAAACAACCGTACGTACATATGTATGTGTACACACAGCCGTACATCTCTCTCTCCCTCTCTCTCTCTCTCTCTCTCTCTCTCTCTCTCTCTCTCTCTCTCTCTCTCTCCCCCTCCCTACACACACACACACACGCGCGCGCGCACACACATATACAAACATACATATATACACAGATACACTTAATAAATCCTTGCATTCATGCGCTTATTTCTGCCTGCCTACCTCTCTACCTACAAAGCAAACTGCCTGCCTACTGAAATACCTATCTACTTACCTACACAGATACCTACCTACATGTTAGCCTAGCTATCAAGCTTCGTGCATGCCTATTTACCTATCTATGCTCCTAAACACGTACCTGCCTTACTGCTTACCTATATATCTACAAGCAGACATGCGTACATTTGTAAGCAACACATATATTTATCAAAATAAACAGCTATACGACACAGATTAGGGTTCAACCACAAGCAGACACTTTCAAATACATACATGAGCTCAAGCGTGTACATAAACATAGAGAGTTTAAAAAAAATATGTACAAACTGACCGCCTAAATACACTACCATTCACGCATACCTACCCACCTACCTACCTAGACACCTACCTACCTACATACCTACCTAATACCTACCTACCAATCTACCTACCCACCTACCTATCCACCTAATACCTAACTAACTACCTACCTATCTGCCTGCATGAAGAAGGTAGGCAGGCAATGGGCGGGCAGGCAATGGGCGGGCAGGCAATGGGCGGGCGGGCAATGGGCGGGCGCGCAGGCGGACGGACAAACGGACGGACGGACGGACGGACGGAAGGATGGACGGACAGACAGACAGACAGACAGACAGACGTCAACACGTCAAATATCCTTACCTCTAGCAGCTGGCTGCCATTTTTAATAATGGCGGTGACGTTACTGAAAACGTCCATTTGAGCACATCCTCTGCTGGCAGCTTTAAGACCAGCAATCCTGTGTGGAGTTTGCTTCTCTGCTACATGTGCCTCGGGGATGATGTTGCTATGGTAAGACTCTTCATCTTCAGTAGAAACTTGACCACCAAGAAAGACGGGATCGAATTTTCGTGTTATGTCCGCCTGCTGTATGAGCATGGAATCTGTGTTTGATAAAATGTGCTCTAGCAGTTGGCCAGTATTGCGGAAGTAGCTAACAGCTTGTAAGACACTGGCTGTCATGTTGAAGAGTGCGCTCATAACCAGTTCGTCGTTGTCATCCTGGTATTTCCTGTGGACCTCCGGGGTTGGTTGAACTGTCACATGTTCAGTTTTGCTAATGTTTTCACTTCTGTTATCAGAAGTGTAGGCTATAGGCTTAGTGGCGTCATCTGCACGGACGCTAATGTTTCTGTGTAATTCACTTTTGCAGTCGCAAGGCTTTTCCTTGTCTTTCTTGTTTTCTTCTTTTTCGTTTTCGTCATCACTGAACCTTTTGCCGCTCCTTACATCCAACTTCGCTGCATTGATGAGTCTGACAAAGGAAGCGTGTGTCTGCATCTTGAATTCTGCAAACCTCAGGTCAATGTGTTCGGATATTCCAGAGAAATCCACAGAACAGCTGGTTGGTTCTGGCTGAAACAAAATGTGCATGTCTAAAATTACAAATACTGATATGAAAGAAATTATAGAAATGAAATAAAAAGCAATTACAAAATAAATTACACCAGAAGTTGAAGAAAGAGTTTTCTTTAAAAAAAAAAATCAGTATTGTATTTGAGTTCGATCACTTTGACCTCAAGCGTAATCCACCACGTACTACTACTTATAGACTGATTCTTTCCGTGTGGAATAACTTTCCCTATTCCTAGTGTCCCTCGCCATCAAGAGAACCCACTCCGATTTCAGAGGTACTTATAATTAACGTCCCCAAGTCAAGGACAAGAAGTAAACATTTTATTCCAACTGACCGGTGTAATCAATGATATAAGCGGTACAATGTATTGTCGTAATTTAGACACACAACAATCTGTTGTTGGCAAATTGCTAGTGCAGTGTGGGAAGACTAGCAAGTCATGTCACAGCCATCTACTCACAATAGAATCTTGTGTGGAACAGGGAATGGTCTTGAACCTGAGGATTTAAGGCCGCTGAACTGTGCAGGTTTGGGTTTTCTTGTTTGCCCCTAATAGACAACAAATCCACACCTTACCGAGGATTCGAACCCGGGTTTCCCGAAGGAGAACCCAACATTCTGGCCACTTGGCCAGTCGCTTCTCTTGACTAGTAAGAACTTACCGATAATGACACTGACAAATGTTGCAATACGTGTGTGTACTAAGTGATTCAATGAGCATAATTCGGAAGGTCGATGCAGGATCTGTACGTGGACAGTGGACTGATTCGCTGCGAAAGTCTGTTGTCCGTAAAGTCACCTTCATCTTCGTCCGGGGACATGCGGGAGTCGAGGGAAATGAACGAGTTGATAAACTGTCTGACTCTGCATCCCCTGCAGATGGCCAGCCCATGGATCGGGCCGATGTTATCAACATCCGTAAAGAGATGTCGAGAACAGAGGACTTTGACGTCAGTGAATCCATAACGTTGTCCAGGATGAGAGACTTGGGAGTAAGAATTGGCACGGCTAGACACGAGAGGTACATCGGGAAAACGAGGGGCCTCGTCAACCAACACAGAACTGGCACTATTAGCCACTATTAGGACGTTGATGCATATGCTGGGGGGAGGGGGGGGAGGATCTGAGCACCCACGACCTGTCCGGAGTGCAATGACGATACCCCAACTGATAACTGATAACTGAAATGTTGCAAACCAGCAGTTGACATTTCTATACGTATTATCTTGTATTTATAGCATTCATGTCATGCACTAGACTCTGTGAATTAGCACATCTATATGTGCTATCCTTGTGCAGCCCACCCGTTTGCCCATGACATTCATTTTATAACAGACACAGAGGGAAAACCCCAAGAACTCATAACAATATTCGAAATCATCAAAATCTTATGTTATACAAATTAATTGTTATTAAAAGGCAAGATCCGTTAATGAATAATACTACACCACAAAACGTGAAACAGGCAATATTGGACCGATAGATCAAACAGTCAAAGAAGTGCATACTTTTAAATATCTCTGGTTGCCTATATGTAAGGATGAAAGTGTAGGAGAATAAGTCAAGACATGATCTAATCTAGGCTAATCTCCCATCACAAGGCTGAATGTAATCTGATATCACCAACCCTGCGACAATGAGCCTTTCAGAGTTTTGATGGTACCTATTCCCGTGTATGGATATAGATTCTGGACATCTGCAGCAACAGGTGCAGCCTTTTGATTACACATGCTACAGAAAGCGTTTATATATTTTGTATGTAGAGCACAAGACACGTGTGTTTGTTGAGGGGTGAATGAAAAAGTCACCCGGTATTCTGTCAATAATCCCCCCCCCCCCCCCCTCCCCCATCCCTAGACAACAGTGATGAATCAAAACGAAATAATGTCTGAGTTAGTTTAACTTGGAACGATTCCCAGAGAAAATGTTTCTCCTGAATGCAATTGAAAGCAAGAAGAAACAGACAAAGAAACTATTGAGTGCTAACATTTGAAGGCAAGAGCCAAAGAAACAGACAAAGAAATCATTCTCTTATAAAAGAAGTTAGTTTAGTTTAGTCGATGGATCAACATCGCGGCACACGGGTGCTACCCATAAGTTTCCCTCCTAACTCAAATCTGAGTTATAAAAGAAACGACAGACCACGCCATAGGTACTCTTACACGTGCTGCTGAAGACAAGAAGCAGTGAAAACTGTTGATTTGTTAGAATCTGAATAACGAAGACGCAAACAATAGATAGCACAATTTCTTGTCTGGCATATTTCGTTGCATCTCGAAAGGAACATACTGCAGAAGTCACACAACATAAACTAAAGTAATGGGATAAATCCTTCAAGATGAATTATACATGAATATAGAACAAAGTTCTCACCTTTGATTGTTCGATTTGTTGAACTGTTTCTTCCATTAGCTTAGACATCTGGGCAGTCATTTCGCGGGAACTTCTAACCACCGTGTCCTCTAGCAGTGTTTTCATATCCTTGTTCTGTTTCTCTAGGTTTTCGTTAATGTAAAACACACTTGATTCAAACTCACGCAGGAGGTCTGCAGAGCTTTTCTTTAGCTCTGAGACATCTGCGGCCATAATATTGACAGTAACACCGTGTGATCGCTGTTCATCTCCGAGCTGGGTCACCTTAAAGTAAAGCAGTTAAAGACACGATCTCAGTAATACTTTTTGAAAAGTTGTTGTCAGGTTAGACAACATATTAATATTGTATGTTTACTCTACTCAACCCGTGTGGTATATTTGTTATGTTATTGTTAGCTCTCTGTATGTGTGTACAACGTTTACGTGATTTTGTAAAAAGAAATTTTCAATTTACTTCTTTCTTTCCCAAATGGCGTGGATTTGCGGGAACACGACGCCCTGCAATGTCTATTCCAAAAGATATCTCTTTACTTCTGTTTATCCTTATTGTTGTCTATCTCAATCAAGTGTAACTTTGCTTTTTACATTCATGCAGTTACCACTTTGCGTCAGTTTATTCCAAGTAGCAGTCAGTTTATTTATATTCCTCGTAAGCAATTGTTATAATATTTCTGTCTATCTCAAGCAATTGTTGCTTTATTCTATCGCAAGTCGTTGTCTCTTTACACATATCAGTCTCAAACAGTTGTCTTTTTACGCCTGCAAATGGCAAACAGTTGTCTCTTTACGCCTGCAAAAAAAAATCTCAAACAGTTGTCTCTTTACGCCTGCCAATCTCAAACAGTTGTCTCTTTACGCCTTCCAATCACAAACAGTTTGTCTCTTTACGCCTGCTAATCTCAAACAGTTGTCTCTTTACACCTGCTAATCTCAAACAGTTGTCTCTTTACGCCTGCCAATCTCAGACGTATCCACGTTTATCTGTCTTAAGCAGTTGTCCCTTTAATTCTGTAAATTTCAAGCAATTGCCACTTTACGTTTGTCATTCTCTATCGATTGTGTCTTTAATTGTCTATTCCAAGCAGTTGTGACTTTATTCCTGTCTTTTTCAAATAATTGCACATTTTTAAAAAGAAATCTAAAGCAGTTGACACATTCTTCTTATTTCTTCCTCCGCACTTTCATCTCCCAAATAGGGAATGGACACCCAACCAACTCACGACAAAGCGTTTGCAGGCTTGTTCACAATAACTGGAATTTTGCAGCTCAGCTTTTCTACAAGATATAATTGCCAGCCAGATGCCAAACCATTGAGGCGGATAAAAAATCTCTGTGATCCCAGATCAACTCAGCCTAAAATAGGTAACAGGGAATATCATGTGTAGTAAAGGCGACCACATGACAACACCGAGTGCCTATACAAATATGGGGCTATCACAGTACAGCATATACAGCTCAGGGCATGTGAAAGGGTCTTTGCTTTTACTTTATGGTTTAATACCCGTTGATCAGGCGTTGACCTGGATTCGAATCCTCGGTAAGGTGTGGAGTTTTTACTATCGGGGAAAATAAAAAAAAGAAAACCTCAACCATGCACAGTTCCCAGCGATTGCACTAGCTAGACCACCTTACTTTCTCAAACCCCCCTGTCCTACACCGCAAGTATTGTTGGCAGTACATGATAGTTTTTGTGTGTGTGGACAGCTCAGGCATACAGCAAACACCAGCTCACAATTTCTGCTGCTTAACATTTACCTCTCCAGCCGCCGTCCCACCAGTGTCACACCGGACTAGTTTGTCGAGTTGGTGTAACCTTAAGCTGACAATAACATGAGGGCGCTCTCACAATGGTTAGATACCGGCTCTTGTCGGTCGCTACGGGAGGGGAAGATTGACCGCCCATTACTCCGTACACTGAAGCTTACAAAATGTGTTTAGTTTAGTCGACGGATCAACATCACGGCACACGGGTGTAACCCATAAGTGCTCCGTTCAACTTCTGACTCAAGCTTGAGTCCGAAGAATCTCAGCTCAGTGCAAGAACTCCGTAGCACCGGCGAGGAACCTGATCCAAAATGTGTTTGTCCTAACACTTCACATTCCGACAACGGGCTCTAGCTACGGGTCTTGTTATGTCACTGCACCATTGATAGGTTCATGGGGATTCATCCAGTTTATTTTAAATGTTCTGGCCATTTTCTTGGGTCTACTCCATGTTGGTAATTTGATCTTTATTCTAACTTTTATTTTAACCATGAGAATAATGACGACGTCACTGCAACTAAATTCTCTTATGAAAATTCTGTTACATATAATACTTAATGATTCTCATCCTCATTCACCTCTGCCTATTATTCCCCGAGGAAGTATACGGTCTCAGTGTTCTCATACCATGTTTTTCTATCACTTGATATCTCTTGTGATGCCTTCCATATATCGCCCATATCACTCTTCTATCTCTAATTCTCCTATCATGCGTGTTTTGATCTCCTTAAACTTTGTTTACCTTCCAGATGAGAGAAGAAAGGAGATCTGCTCATCCCATTTACTGGCTGTCTCAGACTCTCAGTGCATGTCTTTATTCAGCTCCGGCTTAATTATTAATTAACCACATTTATAAACTGCGATAATATACTATCTTAACACACTTTATAAACACAAATAATAATAATTATATACCAAGCTATACTGATCGACACCTATAAAAGCAAAACAGAAGACCAGAAAGAAGACTTGCCATGTGCGGTGAGGAGCTCGAAATGCGCCTTTAGCTGCCACAAATTGTGATGTATTGTGTGGCGTTGCATTGTATTGTGTTTGTTTTCCCCCCTGCTTTTTCTTCACAAGCAGGCATTCTCTATACTACTTATACAACTAATACTCTTTTCATGTGCTCTGTTCTCTTTCAATGACAATTAATTCGGTTGTTGGATTGGGCTGTGATTTATGTTGCATTGTTTTTCTGTAAGCGTATAGCACACAACTGTAAGCACCTCTATTGTTTATTTTAGTCACTGTCTGAGGAATAAATTCACAGGTATTGATCGGCACTCATGGTAAGGAAAAGAAAGAAGTAGAGATAAGAGGACAGATAAACAATATACAAATTGAAAGCTATAAGCACAGAGGGATCAGAATCTGTCCTCTGGATATTTCGAGTCCCTGTCTGCATGCACCTTTCGTTATTAACATAACCACGTCTGTTTGTCGTTTGTCCGCGTGATTGCAGTCAAGCCTGAGAACCTGTTTTCTGACAGTCTCCGAGTCATTGTCCGTACTCTGTAATCTTCCCCTCATCTCACGAATGTGCCGAATGGAGTGGTACTGTAGGCTGGTCACGGCTGACTCCAGGGATGCGATTCGTGTGGTCAATGTCTCGAACTTTTTGTCCACGATTTTCAGCATGTCCGAGGCAATAGAATCCTCGAGATTTCTGTCCGAGGACTGGAAATCCACCTCGTTTTTTTCTTGACCGGCTGACCACCAGAGTAAGCAGAAGACCACAAGCAGAAGGCTGTAAAGTTTGCTTGCTGTCCCTGGCGCCGCCCCAGCCATACTGACACGTGTGCTAGTTTATTCAGCCTTGGAGTCTGAAATTACAGAAAAGATAATATTTGTCAAATGATATACATTTATAAGACATGCATTTATAAACATTAAACAAATTTTTCCCGTTGTGAATGTGAATAATGAAGACTGAAGATATTGCAGAAATAATTGTCTGGCATATTTCTTAGACTTGTAAAAAACATATATTGGAAACAACAAGCTGCCATAAGAGTTGATAATGAAGTAAGCCAATATCAGCCTATTAAGAGAGGTGTGAGACAGGGATGTGTAATGTCTCCAGATCTGTTTTCCCTGTACAGTGAACGTATTTTCAGAAATATTGAAGATATGGAAGGAATCAACATTGGAGAACAATGCATCAATAACATTAGATATGCAGATGATACAGTCTTGATTGCAGACAATGAACAGGACCTGCAAAATTTAGTAGATGCGATTGTTACACACAGTGAACAACTAGGGTTAGAATTAAATTGTAAAAAGGCACAGGTTATGGTCGTCACTAGGAAGAACGAAATACCACAATGTAATATACAAGTAAATGGGAATATTCTTCAACAAGTGAATAGGTACAATTATCTCGGAACAGTAATAACATCTGATGGGAGATGCCTTGAAGAGATTAGAACAAGAATCTCCATGGCAAAAGTAGCCTTTAGCAAGATGAAAAACATACTGACCAATAAAAAGATGTCAATTGAAACGAGAAAAAGAGTGTTGAGGTGCTACATAGAACCTGTACTTTTATATGGATGTGAAGCTTGGACAATGAGCAGTCAGGCTGAAAAACAACTGATGGCTGTAGAAATGTAGTTTCTGAGGAAAATGCAAAGAATACCATGGACAGCCAGAAAGACCAATGAACAAGTCCTTCAAGAAACAAATGAAGATCGTAAACTGATTAGAGACAATAGACGTAGACAGTCACAATTTTTTGGGCAGGTTATGAGAAGAAATGATTTGGAGAACTTGTGACAACTGGTAAGATCGAGGGGAACAGACCAAGGGGAAGACCTAGAAGCAAGTACCTGGATGGCTTGGCCTTGTGGCATGGTCGAGACAGAAACACGGAGCTGATCCACGACTCTGGTGGTCGAGTGAGATAGCAGAACATGACCGCCCACGCTTACCGGCATGGCACATGATGGATGGATGGATGGATATTTCGCGGTATATCGTCCTCAGGTGTAAACCACAGACCTGGTTCAACATAAACTGAAGCATGAAATGAATCCGGTTAGTTGAAATCCATAAAACACGCCGACTATTTGTGATTGTCGGCTAAGTGAATTCATTTATGTTGCCTTCATATGTGCTGAACCACTGCAGTAGTATGCACCCGACCACAACAAATCTATGTCAGGCAATGGAGGTCACCATGGCAGAATGGATAAGTGGGCTTGCGCTTAAACTTCCAATGTGCTGATGGCAAGGTAGTGGATTCAGCTCCTTCACCGGTCAGTTGGACTAAAATGTTGACTTCTCGTTCTTGCTTGGAGACGTAAAATACAAGTACCCAAGAAGTCAGTGTGGGTTCGCTTATGGCGAGGGACACTGGTAATAGGGAAAGCTAACCCACACGCAGAAATAGGGCCAACGCACTAGAATTAGTCGCTCGTGCATGGGCTATGTTTGGGTTCAAAGCGAAAGAACGCCCCCCCCCCCCCCCCCCCCCCAAAAAAAAAAAAAAAATCCCAGGCAGTAAATTGTTGTAATATGTTGTTGTGTCAGTGTCAACCGGCTGCCGTTAACGTCCCAAAAATTTCAAGGACCCATTTTTTAAAAGGAATAATCGATCTCAAAGTCACGTGGTCCGTAGACAGAGCCCGATACCTTGGATGGAATCTGTCTAGAGCAGTGGTTCTCAACCGGTGGGAATTTTAGGGTTTCCAGGTGGGGGTGGGGGGGGGGGGGGGAATGAAGACCACAGATTGACATTTTCAAATTGGCTTCAATCAATCAATCATGTGCCATGCCGGAAGGCGTGGGCGGTCATGATTCGCCATTTCACTCGATCACCAGAGTCGTGGATCAGCTCAGTGTTCCTGTCTCGTCCATGCCATGTGGCCAAGCCATCCAGGTATTTTCCTCTCGGTCTTCCTCTTGGTCTGTTCCCTTCGATCTTGCCAGCTGTCACTAAGTTCTCCAGTCAATTTCTTCTCATAACATGTTCAAAAAATTTTGACTGTCTACGTCTAATTTCTCTAATCAATCTACGATTTTCATTTGTCTCTTGTAGTACTTGGTCATTGGTTTTTCTGTCTGTCCATGGTATTCTTTGCATTTTCCTCAGAAACCACATTTCTGCAGCCATCAGATGTTTTTCTGCTTGACTGCACATTGTCCAAGTTTCACATCCATACAAAAGAACAGGCTCTATGTATCCCCTCAACACTCTTTTTCTCGTTTCAATTGACATCATTTTATTGGTCAGAATGTTTTTCATCTTGCTAAAGGCTACTTTCGCAATGGCGATTCTTGTTCTAATCTCTTCAAGGCATCTGCCATCAGATGTTATGACTGTTCCGAGATAATTGAACCGATTCACTTGTTGAAGAATATTCCCATTTACTTGTATATTACATTGTGGTACTTCGTTCTTCCTAGTGACGACCATAACCTGTGTCTTCCTACAATTTAATTCCAACCCCAGCTGCTCACTGCGTACAACCACAGCGTCTACTAATTGTTGCAGATCCTGTGCATTGTCTGCAATCAATACTGTATCATCTGCATATCTAATGTTATTGATGTTTCGTCCTCCAATAATGATTCCATTTAGGTCTTCTACATTTCTGAAAATATTTTCACTGTATAGGGAAAAAAGATCTGGAGACATTACACATCCCTGCCTAACACCTCTCTTAATAGGTTGGTATTGTCCTACTTCATTATCAATCCTTATGGCAGCTTGTTGTTTCCAATATATGTTTTTTTATAAGTCTAATGTCTTTCCCATCAATTTGTAGATCTGCAAGCATATCCACAATGTTGACATGTCTACCTCTATCAAAAGCCTTTGTGTAGACAATAAAGCAAAGATGTATATCCTTGTTTACTTCTAAAGCACGTTCAATAACTGTTCGCAGCATATACACAGCATTTACTGTACCCTTTCCTTCTACAAAACCACATTGTTCTTCCCCTATTTCAGGTTGTATTTTCTTCCTCACTCTTTGCATGATAATTCGTAACAAAATCTTTGTGATGTGACTCATTATACTAATTGTTCTATGTTGATCACATTCTAAGGTTCCTGATTTCTTTGGGATTGCAATAAATACAGAATTACATAATTCAGAAGGTATATCTCCAGTATCATATAATGTGTTCAGCAGTCTAGTGACTTGCTCTAGACCAAATTCTTCTAAAGCTTTAATCATTTCTGTTGTGATGTTATCTGCACCGGGGGCCTTGCCAGCTTTCATATGCTTAAGAACATTTTGAACCTCCATCTTTAAAATTGCTGGTCCTTCATTATTAAATCTAATAGCATACTGTTCATCTCTGTTATCATTATACAGGTCTTTCACATAATCTGTCCATACATGTAGAATCTGATCTTTTTCTATTATGATTTTGCCATCTTTAGTTTTTAGACAATTGGCTTCAGGACCATACAAAACGCGATCGGGAGATTAAGCGTACTCGTGACGTTAAATTCCCCGATTATATCAAGATCGAGTTAATACAAGAACCGATTACTTCATATTGTTTTCCCTCCATAACTTAGTTTCTATGCTTCTAGCCCTTCTGAAATTCGTTCTATAACGTTAGTAGACCCGCAAATCACGTTTTATGCAGACGTCTAGACTTGTTCTAGTATATTACTAAATTTAGCTTCTATTTTTACGTATGTTGTGTAATTTTCGACTATTAAGAACGAATCAAACGAAAATTATGAAGATCGCATGCTGTAATGTGTTATTTCAATAGCAGGAAATATCCGTTCCCTTGTCATACTACAACGATGACTAATATCGTTATGGAGTATTCTCAGCGATTTAAATGCCAACAATTGCATGATTGAATTCGACATCCATTGTAGTAGTTAAGTGTAATTTTTCATCACTCTACACGGGACTGTTTAATTTAGGGTAACTTGTCATCACGACTTCACTCAGATCTACGAGCGCCGATAGACAGGCCATGCAATCTGACGTCATCACAACATGGCGTGGTCTGTGTGTGTGTGCGCGCGCGTGAGTGTACGTATATATATATATATGTGTGTGTGTGTATGTGTATGCATATGTATATGTACATATGTATATGTGTATATGTACATATGTGCGTGTGGGTGTATTTATACATGTGTATGGGTGTTTATGTATGTTGTTCTTTACTTTGTCGTTTTATATTTACAGAATCTGAAGCCCATGATGAGTTGAAAAGAAAAGAAAATATGATCTTTCATATTTGCAATATGGATTCACAAATATCGTCATCAACGGTGAAGAACGACCTCATTGTGTTATTTATAGTAAAAATTTGTCAAATGATTCTATGAAACCGACAAATGTGAGGCAACATTTGTTGAATCATCCTCAACACAAGGACAAGGACAAAACCTTTTTTGAACCTCTCGGGAATGCTGTCAAAAGGATGAGACTGGATTTAACAGGGGCTTTCCAAGAAACAAACCAAAAGGTTACTGAAGCTTCCTATGTCAAAGCACTGGAGATAGCGAAGCAGAAAAAAAAAAAAAAACTCACATACAATAGGGGAAACTTTGATCAAACCTTGTTGTCTCAAGATGGTGGAAATTGTGTTGGGAAATGAATCAGAGAAAAAACTTGTTGCGGTTTCACTATCAAACGATACTGTTCAAAGGAGGATCAGCGATATGGCCAGTGACATCAAGTATCAAGTTGTGCAAGAGATCAAGTTTGCAGCATTTGGGCTCTATTAAATTCAAATTGATGAATCGACTGATGTGGCATCGTGTTCTCAGTTGATGGTGTTTGCAAGGTTATCAGTTATCAGTTATCAGTTGGGGTATCTTCGTTGCACTCCGGACATGTCCATAGGTGCTCAGATCCTCCCCCAGCATATGCATCAGCGTCCGGTGGCTAATAGTGCCAGTTCTGTGTTGGTTGACGAGGCACTTTGTTTTCCCGATGTACCTCTCGCGTCTGGCTGTGCCGATTCTTACTCCCAGGTCTTTCATCCTGGACAGCGATGTGGAATCACTGACGTCAAAATCCTCTGTTCTCGCCAAATCTTTAAGGACGTTAATAACATCGGCACGATCCATGGGCTGGCCATCTACAGGGGGTGCAGAGCCAGCCAGTTTGTCAGCTCGTTCATTTCCCTCGACTCCCGCATGTCCCGGGACGAAGATGAAGGTGGCTTTACGGACAACAGACTTCCGCAGCGATTCAGTCCACTGTCTACGTACAGATCCAGCTTCGACCTTCTGAATCATGCTCATTGAATCACTTAGTACACACACGTTGGTATAATGCTGTGATTCCAGCCATATGAAAGCCTGTGTAACTGCTATCACCTCCATTGTCATGCTGCTCGTGGTCATAGAGTGGGCACCACTGGATTCTTGAACGGTTCAGCCCGCTGTAAATGCCCGCAAGATTTGCAAGGTGCAAGGTATGTGCATTCAGGATCATTTAAAGAAGAACTTCTTTTTTGTTCTTCTCTTGAAACAAACTACCAAGACCTCTGATATTTTGGAAACGGTTTAATCTTTCCTTGAATCAGAAAATCATTTATGGGATAATATGTGTGGGTGCTGTACAGATGGAACACCAGTAATGTTGGGGACCAAATCAGGATTTCAAGTTAGTGTGAAGAAACGTAAAGTGAAAGGCTTTCATTGCACGATCCATCGTCAGGCACTGGCCTCCAAAACACTTCCAGCTCCATTGGGGAAGGTTTTGGATCTAATCGTTCAGATAGTGAATTTTGTCAATTGAGGGGCTTTCAACTCACGGCATTTTAAGTAGTTATGCGTTGACATGGATGCAGGCCACCATGTGCTTCTTTTCCTCACAAATGTTCGATGGCTGTCAAAATGAAATGTAACTGAGCGAGTATATGAGCTCAAATTAGTTTTTGAAGTTCAGGGTAAGATGGACTTTTTCGCCTGGCTGGATGATGAGGAATGGATCATGCGCCTTGCCTATTTAGTTGATATTTTGGAGCAGTTGAATATATTCAATCTTAACATGCAAGGAAGGAATACAAATATCATAAAATTTGTGGATGCCTTGAGAGTTTTTATGAGCAAGCTGGAAAACTGGAAAAGAAAGGTCAATATGACAAATGTTGCAATGTTTGAGAAGCTGTCATCCGTTCTCGTTGTTGATGAAAAGATCAAGTACTTCCACAATTTGTAAAAAATGAAATTTCGCAGCGTTTGACAGCACTAGGAAATGAATTTGCGCGATATTTTCCTGACCTTAGTGTCGTGTCCTCCTTTAAAGTGTCGTCCCTGGAGTGAGGAGAGTCAACACCCACATTATAATTTTTCTTTTCCCTATCAATATCCTGCAGAATCCACCAGCTTCCGTCCAACACACTCCATCAGCCCATGGACACCTTTTCCTATCACTCTCTCACTGTCGTACTATGCCCCCTCTCATACTCCCCAACGCAACATACTCAACAACTCTTGCTTCTAAAAATTAATAAAGATTAATTTATTAAAAGAAAAGTGTAACGTATATGAGACGTGTATGCGAAGAAAATGTGTGTCGTGTATTCTAATGTAAATGTATAGGTCAGCCTTCAAAGTTCAGGATCAGAGTCCACTCATCATGGCAAGGATTACACGACATCACACGAGTCAGTACAATAGACCTCACCGAAGTCGTATCCTTCTCTCCAGACATGTCCTCCTCCAGGAGCTCTGATGACCATGAGATCTGAATCCCATGTAAATATAATCCGTGAAAAATACTATTATTGTTCCTAACACAACGGTTCCTAATAGTTTTAGAAAAACCAAGATCTCATAAGTCCGCACAGTGAAAAATAATGGAACGCTGTCTCATGAACATGACGTTTTCTTCTAGCGAAATGTTCTATATTTTCACTCTTAAACAGTCATAGTCTAGACTAAAATGGCTTGCTTTATTTACTAGATATTGTCTGACAGTTCTGATTTCCTTGATACGTGGAACAACTACACTTCAATGTTTGGTTTCATCTAATGTGACCATCAGTTCCTACTGATCTAGTTCCACGTGGGCTGAACATCCATCACTTCAGGTGTGTTAACGATTGGTATGCACTCATGTAGGATACTTATACCATTCAGCTCCACCGAGCCATGGGTATCAGCTTCTTCTAGCACCGACCCATTTAGAAGTTGGCTGGCCAATCTTTATGCATCATAATTTATCCGGGATCGGATTTTTCATTGGTTCCGGGTTCTTCATTCCAACCAGAGGGAACCTGTAAAATAAATCATACAACTGGTGATAGCCTCCCCGTCACTGATCTCTATTAGATGATCGTGGGCCTTTGGCCCTTGCTCAGTAAAATACAATGAACCTACTCTGTCAGGGACAGATGACTCAACCCATTGGTTATCATCAGGCCAAGACAAGAAAAAAAAATCAACAAACAGAATGCGGAACCCCGCCCACCAGGGACACCTACTGGAATATCCCAATTATCCCTCATTACTCAATTCTCAACTAGTAAAGCTTATCAACACTTCACTAATCTATTTTCAACTAACAGAGCCAAGTATCACTTCCCTACTCTAGCTAGTTTTCCACTAACAGTGCTAATCATCACACTTTAGTTTTAACAAGGCTACAGCCTATATTAATTAGGACTAATTAGACTATATTGACTACCTTATGCAAAACCGCCTCATTCCGGGATGGCTGCTACACTTTGCCATAACGACACATGCTAGTTAATATTAAATTAATCTAACACTGTAGAGCTCTCCCACAAACACGTCCATCATAATCCACGGTTTTAGTCAACACTGTTTCTCCCAATCATGGTTTATGGCAAAACCTAAAATTGGTCACGTGACGGTATTCATTATGTCCTGCAGGTGTTATTTTGGCATATCATCCATTGTCAAGAATCTATCCTCCCTGGCTTAGTCACTGTCAGAGTTGTCATCACTTGTTTTGACATCCCCAACAAGCTAGCGAGTTACTGTATGATCCCAACAACAGTTTTCCATAACAAGCTGCCAATCTGCGTGATGTCCGGAAACTCCAATTGACAGACGGACTGTTTTCTTCCGAGCTGAGTACTTCCGCTTCCAATCCGACCTGTTTATAAACTATCAAAGCGATGTATTGAGTCACCTCACTCACTTCCCCTACACATCTGCAGCTGTTAACTTTGTCTGACCTGTGATGGTTGACATCTGATTGTAACCAGGATCTGACGGGTTCTATCTGTATTCGAATGTTGATAAACTGTCAAAGCGATGCCGGGATTTTCCTCACTCACCACCGAATGTTCCTATCTGTTGACCAGATGTAAACACGTGCAGCTACATTTTCTGTATTTGTTGAAACAACCTTTGGCCTCGAACATGCCGCTAATTCAGAACGCCTTTTATTCTCATCTCTGGTTAAATCAAGTTGGTCTATTATGTGACACTTAGTGATGACGAGCTGGATTTGGTGCGAAACCCATTGAAATTATCAGTTGAAACAGTTTCTGATGATTGTCAAGATGAATTTCTGGAGCTGAAAATTATTCGGGAGCAAAAGATGTGTTCGATGAGAAACCAGTCACGGAACTTTGGCCTTTGATATGCGATTCCTACCCAAAAGTGGCAGAAAATGCAATCCGTGCATTGCTTCCATTTGCGTCATCCTATCTTTGTGAGTCAGGCTTTTCAGCTCTGTTGGAAATTAAAACGAAATGACGTAATAGATTTTTTTTTTTTTAGCATATCCTTTACAGGACTTAGCTGTCAACACCAGCATCTTTCAGCTGTATGTTGATATCTTGGCAAGATTACGCTCAGTAGTTTGCCATTGTTTTCTGAGCGGCCGGCTCAGTATCCCGCAAGTCACGAGCTGGGGTCGAACCGCCTCAGCTCTCGCTCCGCTACGAGACTCTGCGTGATAAACGGGATTACAGAGAGAAAGTGTTGTAACCCCACAGCCAGAGAGACCGGCTCGTAATAGATTAGATGTTCCAAATGAGCTCCGCTGTGCCCTTCAAGCACTCCTCCGCGTATTTCAGAATTTCTGAGGGAAAAACAATCACATTGTTCTCATTGATTACAATCTTCATTTAAATGAAGTTAATTTCGCGTCTACAATATCCTGGTGTTGTAATGAGCGTTTTGTTTGATGAAGCACACTTTTCTGGTATTCAGGTGTCGTATATTAGTCGTATGACTGTTTGTTTATTGTAGTATGAATAATATGGTGTTTTAATAAAATATTGTGAATATAAAAATGCTTTTATTGAAGTTGTAATATTCATCGTCATATTAATTTGCCATTAATTGCATAAAACTACACTATAAAATGTATCTATGCATGTAAAGGTTATGTACAACTAAGGAAGAAAATAAGGATTTTCAGTATAATAGGTATGTTATTTTTAATGCACCTTTTGAGGCTGACAATTTTGGAAAGGTGGAAGGGGGGGGGGGGATGACAGTCTGAACATATGGTGAAGGGGTGCACGGGCCAAAAAAAAAAGGTTGAGAACCATTGGTCTAGAGCAGTGATTCCCAAGCTTTTCGAGCGGAGAGCCACATCTACTATTTTCGGTAGCTAAGTGGGTTACAACGTTATACAATTATAGCAGTCGTGCAATATCATTATTACCTTTCTTAACTTTCGTCAATGAAATTCTAAAATTTTAAAGGCAGTCAGTGTTAGTACTACACTGCGGTCATTTTTTTTTTTTTTTTTTGTTTTGTTGTTTGTTTTTGTTTTGTTTTTTGTTGTTGTTTAAAATCAAAAGTTCATTAAACAATAAATTTTAAATCAGTTTCGAAAATAGCTATTAATGTAATTAATTTACAATTGTAACTGTTCTTCATAACCAGTTACTTAAGTTCAGATGCCAGTTTATCAATATCTGGGCACAAATCTGTCGTGCCCAAAGTCATAAGCGCAGCTAAGGTTACTGTCGGTGAGTCTGGAACGTTGCTTGTTTTTTTTTTTTTCATAACGATCATTGCGGAAAATGACTGCTCGCATCTGTAAGTCGAACCAAAACGACAAATGTATCTCCGGGCGAATGAACGCAAGTGTTCAAATTGATCGACAGGCAATAGTCGTCAGAATGAAATAATATGATCAGCTGAAGGTGAAGGTGGCAGCTCCAGAAATTTACATCCCAGTGCAGAATTGCATTTCAAATCAATTACTTCATGCTGAAGATTTTGCTGTAATTGACAGAGCTTGGCATCAGGAAATACGAACTGATTTATGAAGAGGGCAACATTATCCTCCTCCAATGTGAACTCTTGAAATCTCGACTGAAAGATATCCAGAAGACTTTCAACTTTTACTTTATACTGTAACAAGTCACATATCTTTTCCACCACAAGCGTCTTCAGACTTGGAAACGCCTCTAAAGTCCTTTCAGTCAGTTGTCCGATAAACAGTCGAAGTGTCATTTTAAATGAAGAAATGTCATCACACAAATTTGTGATTAGTTTGAATTTCCCCAGCATCCTCTTATTTAAAGAGTTTAAATGAGACGTGATGTCCACCAAAAGTGCCAGGTCATTAAGGTAGTCATCGCTCAGCAGACATTCCCGTTCTGTAGGCAATTCATTTATTTCAAACAGAAACAGATAGACACTATTTTTCAGTGCCCAGAAACGTGACAGAACTTTCCATTAGGTAGCCATCTGACATCACGGTGTAACAGTAGCTCACCGTATTCCTCGTTCAGGTCTGATAGAAACTGTCTGAACTCATGCCTGTTCAGCGCCTTACTTCGAATTTTGTTCACGCATCTCAGAACAACATCCATGACGTGTTTCAGATTTAATGTCTTTCAACACAGAGCTTCTTGGTGAATGATAAAATGATATTTTAATATAGTGCGGTCAAGAAACTGTTCCAATAATGCTAGACATCCAGACTTTTTATCCGTCAAAGCCGGAGCACCGTCGGTGCATACACTGTCCAGTTTGGTCCATTCTATGTTGTTTTTCTCTACACACAACTTCAGAGTTTCAAACAGATCAGTCCTTTGGTAGTTGCATGCATCGATTCAAGTCCTAGAAGTTCTTCAATGACTTCAAAATTATCGTTTATTGCTCGAACAAAAACTGCGACCTGAGCTGTGTTAGAAATGTCAGTGGATTCATCCAGTGCCAATGAAACAAATTTACAATTTTTGATATGTGCTGCTACTTGACGATGAACATCGTTGGCCAATTCTTCATCTCGCCTGGACATAGTATTATTAGACAAAGGAATCTGATCAAATTTTGTTTCACACTTTTGTCGCCAAGCATTCTAGCAGCAAATTTAAGGGAAGGCTTTGATTATTTCTTCTGCATCGGTGAACGGCTTCTTTTTGCGAGACAACAGAAGAGCGACTTCGTACGACGCAACAAATGCACTCTTGCTCTGTTCGTTAGCCTTGGTGAAAAATGACTGCTGCCTGGTCAGAGAAATGAATTGATTGGATATTGAGCATTTATGTCTTACTGTGTGGTCGTGAAGTGTCGTTCCAGATTAAATGTTTTTTGTAACAGAAACACAAAATCCGCAGATTAAGCAAACTTTTTTTACCACTTGGCATAAACATAAATTTCTCCGTCCAATCTTCGTTGAATTTACGACAAGCAACTCATCGTCTCATCTATTCATGTTCCTCTTGTACCTTGCGGTGTCGAGGTGAAGTATAAACAGCGGGAGAGTGCCCGCTTATGGGCTTCATGTATCGATATTCCCATGGACTCTGTAATTCCCTGCGTCCATCGTTTACGTGGTCGGCCTCTTCCTCTGCTTCCATCAGGTCCGTACATCATTGCTTATTTTTGTTATGGTATACTGTTAGTTGGTAACCTACTTTCATGGCCAAACGACAAGCAACGTCTTCACATTTTCGCCTTTTACCATTGTTTGATTTTAGATTTCCCACACTCATGTTTATAGGCTTTAACGTTAAATTTGTATTTGAAAAAAATCTATTTTCAACACAATACTACCGACTATGCTAAACAGTTGTAACAGACTGACAACATGGAGCTTTGCGCACTCTGATTGGTCGACAAGGCTGGGATATGGGAACTTCATAACGTGTCGTTGCGAACTGAACAGGCGCATTCGATAATATCTGAGCATAACAACCATGAGCAGAGTAAATTTTCGCACACTGACTGGACGCTCCGAGTGCATTTTTGAAATTATTAAAATATATTCTGTTAAATGACGAGGCCTCGCGTGCCACTTTCTGACAGCTGGCGTGCCACAAGTGGCCCGCGGGCCGTGGTTTGGGAACCTCTGGTCTAAAGGAGGCAACTTGACACGAACGCAAGCGCAAGTCAGTCACACTGACCTGCCAGGTGCATAACTGGGATGAACTCTCCTCGAAACAGAAATCAAGAAGAGGGGAACAACATTGGGGAACTACCGGGGCCATCAAAGGAATATGATAAAAGCATTTAAAACTGCCAACACTCATAGATGGTCAGGAAACACGTGTAGACATCACGGAACACATTTAATAACGGACAAAAATGTGAATCTATAATCACAATTTGTAACTAACAATGCTTGCCCGGAAGAGCCTATTGAAACTAGAACATTATTTACAACCATAAGAAAGAGACAAACAGCACTCTTTGGTCATGTAATGAGAAGAGAGGCATTAAATAATATTGTGACAACTGGAAAGATCAGTGGGAAAAGAAGCAGAGGCAAACCAAGTGAAATGATGCCGGATGTATTGAGACAATGGTATGGAAGAATGTCACCAATAGAGTTGATCTAGTGCACCAAGGACCTAGATCTGCGGAAAGACATGAACGCCTCCGCCAGCTGGAAAGGTACATGATGATGATGATGATGATGATGATGATGATGATGATGATCACACTTCAACTGTATTTTATTCTAGTCACAAAAGTACGAAACGGTTACTAACTATTAACGTCAAGGTTGATGAGAATACTATAAACCCAAGTACTCCCGCCACTCCTATAATCTATTTCTCTAGAAACAGCGTGTGAAGAAACGTGAGCTCTCTGCTAACATCTGTTACAAGTATTTGTTTAGCAGACATCACCTTGGCATTTCACCTGTGTCAAGTGTTCCGAGAACACATGCTGGCTTGAGTGCGGAAGTCCGCTGAAACAGCACAGAACTCGTCAGATGGATCTACCCATTCAAGTCTGGCTCCCCGCTTGTGAGCACCGGAGATAGCTTACATAAGGGGTATTTATATCCACTCCCAGGCTAATGCCTACGGCTTTCACCCGTGACACATGTTCTCAATAGGTAAATGAGTATTATACATGGCGGGTATTTGCCGAATGGTTTCATTCCTGTCGCATGTAATAATAACAGCTGTTCAGCTTAATAAAGTAAAGCGTGAATGAGATAGAATCGTGTATGTTTGATTATCTTTGTGGCAAGATGTACAGTTTATACAGAGAACAAATGCTTCATTTTCACAAAGGGGTTTTGGATACACTTTATTTGTATTCCCTCCACCCCCTCCCTACTTATTTATTATTTGCAACTGACGTGGTATATCACATTACTTCTGTCTCTTCCAGTACCATCTGTTTTGCTCTACCAGCCCGTATTCGCCAACCAGTCAAGGACTCACTCAATCGTTCATGTATATTCACCCTCACTCACTCACCCACTGACTGACTGACAGCCTAACTGAATAACTGACTGGCTGGCAGGTTGACAGACTGACAGACTGACTGACTGACTGACCGACCGACCGATCGAACGACTGACTCCCTCCCTTCCTCCCTCCCTTCCTCCCTCCCTCCCTCATCCACCGACCGACCGATCGATCGACCGACCGACCGACCGACCGATAAATCCCGATATAAATTTAAATGCTCTCTTATTCGCCGAATGGAAATTTAAAACAAAAACATACATACATTAAGCTTACTCTTAGTAGTAGTAGTAGTAGTAGTAGTAGTAGTAGTAGTAGTAGTAGTAGTAGTAGTAGTAGTAGTAGTAGCAGCAGCAGCAGCAGCACCAGCAGCAGCAGAAGTAGTAGTAGTAGTAGTAGTAGTAGTAGTAGTAGTAGTAGTAGTAGTAGTAGTAGTAGTAGTAGTAGTAGTAGTAGTAGTTGTAGAAGTAGTAGTTGAAAAATTAGTAGTAGTAGTAGTAGTAGTAGTAGTAGTAGTAGTAGTAGTAGTAGTAGTAGTAGTAGTAGTAGTAGTAGTAGTAGCAGCAGCAGCAGCAGCACCAGCAGCAGCAGAAGTAGTAGTAGTAGTAGTAGTAGTAGTAGTAGTAGTAGTAGTAGTAGTTGTAGAAGTAGTAGTTGAAATAGTAGTAGTAGTAGTAGTAGTAGTAGTAGTAGTAGTAGTAGTAGTAGTAGCAGCAGCAGTAGTAGTAATAGTAGTAGTAGTAGTTGTAGTAGTAGTAGTAGTAGTAGTAGTAGTAGTAGTAGTAGTAGTAGTAGTAGTAGTAGTAGTAGTAGTAGTAGTAGTAGTAGTAGTAGTAGTAACGCTCACTTTTTATTAATAGACTTGAAGTGATATAGATAGATTTTCAAAATGATGAGTCTTTTATAAAAAGATAGTCACCTCGTAAACAGAAAGGGAATCAGAGCAAGAAGAAGACAAAGCAAGACATGGAATGTCGGAGCTAGGGGAACTCTTGATAAGCATGGACATACATGGTTTACTTCTATCCCTTGACAGAACAGTGTATCTCTACCAAAATGTCTAACACCAAAACAACAAGTTCAGAACGATGAAGAAGAAGCAGGATAATAATAATAATAATAATAATAATAATAATAATAATAATAATAATAATAATAATAATAATAATAATAATAATAATAAGAAGAAGAAGAAGAAGAAGAAGAAGAAGAAGAACAACAACAACAACAACAACAACAACAACAGCAACAATAAAAATAACAAAAAGACGAAAAAGAGGAGGAGAAGGAGAAAGTAAAAAAAAAATAGAAGAGGAAGTAGTAGGAGGAGGATATACAGAAGATGAGGAAGAAGAAGAAGCAGAGACGAAGAAGAAGAAGAAGAAGAAGAAGAAGAAGAAGAAGAAGAAGAAGAAGAAGAAGAAGAAGAAGAAGAAGAAGAAGAAGAAGAAGAAGAAGAAGAAGAAGAAGTTTCATGAACAAATACTGAAGTTCTGGAAACTGATGAAGCAGCTGGGATATTACAGAAGGTTACTAACTCAATTAAAGCAATATACAAAGACATGAAATGTACAGTTCTTCTAGCGGGAA
>JACEFZ010006963.1:0-22500 GCA_014155875.1 Cepaea nemoralis | reverse complement strand
GCCTCCATTCACCAGGTAAATGTCAGTTCTGCGTTTCATGAAGGAGAAAAAGAAGGAGAAGAAGAGGAGGCGTCAGTAGCAGCAGCAGAGGAAAAAGAAGAAGGTATAGAATAAGGAAAAAAAGTAAAAAGAAGAAGAGGAAGAAGTAGTGGTAGCAGCGGTATACAGTAATAGTAGTTAGCAATCCTGTCTCATTTGGCAACAGTTTTACACTTGTTGGCCTCAAGCATACCGACTTGTTAAAAATGTCCATGCATGTACAAACTGTACAAGAATGTACAAGAAGCCACGGAAGGCAAAGAAGCCACGGAAGGCAGGTGGTGGATGTAATTTTGAGGGCAGCCGACAGATATTGTGGGTCATGGTCTCGAATTATACGACGGCAGGCAGAAGAGCTCTACTTGAGCCAATGGCTGCGGTCACCGATCAGTAAGATCCCTGCCATAGAGGAAAGCAACGGCAAACTACCTCTTTAAAAGTGCCTAGTATATCATGATTCGCTTAAAGACCGATCATCGCAAGACAAGGACAGAGACGTTAAAACTAGCAACTTGGAACGTTAGGACGTTAAACAACGACGGAACATTAGAGAACATAAAACAAGAAATTGAAAGGGAAAAAATTAATATTTTAGGTATGTGCGAAACGAGATGGACAGGAGCAGGCATCAAGATAGAGGAAGATTTCAAGATTATTTATTCTGGAGGTGAAGATCGTCATAGGGGAGTGGCAATTATTCTGGATCGGAAAACATCAAAATCTATTCAAGGATATTGGGCCGTGTCGGACAGAGTTCTACTAGTTAAGTTAAGTGGCAGACCTTTTAGCATAAATATTATTCAAGTATATGCCCCAACAGGAGAATCCAGTGAAGATAGTGTAGAAGAATTTTATAACGACATTGAGTCTGCCTTAAAGAAATGTAAAAAGTCAGAAATAAACATCATAATAGGGGACTTCAATGCAAAAGTAGGAAATCAAGGAGATAGCTACACAGTAGGAAACTATGGTTTAGGAGAGAGAAATGAAAGAGGATACAGACTCGTAGAGTGGGCAAAAGAACAGGAAATGATTGTAGGAAACACCTGGTTCAAACAACACCCTAGAAGATTATGGACATGGAGGAGTCCAGATAGCAGGATTAGAAACCAGATTGACTACATTCTGATTAGCAGAAGATTTAGAAACGCATTAACAATAGCAAAAACAGTTCCCAGTGCTGATTGTTATAGTGACCACAGATTACTAACAGGAACATTGAGGATAAAGTTGAAGAAAGTCAAGTATATAACAGGAAACACTAAATATGATTTATGTACATTGAGTAATGACAAGGAAATACAAAACAAATTCAACATAGAAGTACAGAACAGATTTGAAATTTTGTCCGATCTAGAGATCCTATTCCAGGATGTGGATGATCAATGGGAAACGTTGAAGAATTCAATCAATGTGGCTGCAGAAACAACTATTCCAAAATTAAAGAAGGTGGGTCGTAAGAAATGGATGACTGCAGAAATTTTACACCTCATGGAAACAAGAAGACTCAACAAAAATAATTCTGTCAAATATGAAGAAATTCACAGACAAGTCAGAACATTATGTAAGGAGGCAAAAGAAAAATGGCTTGAGGAAAAGTGCTCAGAAATTGAAAGCCAACACAACAGTCAAAACACCAAATTAGTGCACAAAAGAATTCAGGAACTTACTAATAAAAGAACAAGTACATCAACAGGGTGTCTAAAAACTGAAGATGGCAAAATCATAATAGAAAAAGACCAGATTCTACAGGTATGGACAGATTATGTGAAACAACTTTATGATGATAACAGAGACGAACAGTATGATATTAGATTTAATAATGAAGGACCGCCAATTTTGGAGATGGAGGTTCGAAATGTTCTTAAGCATATGAAAGCTGGCAAGGCCCCCGGTGCAGATAACATCACAACAGAAATGATTAAAGCTTTAGAAGAATTTGGACTAGAGCAAGTCACCAGACTGCTGAACACATTATATGATACTGGAGATATACCTCCTGATTTATGTAACTCTATATTTATTGCAATCCCAAAGAAATCAGGAACCTTGGAATGTGATCAACACAGAACAATTAGTATAATGAGTCACATCACAAAGATTTTGCTAAGAATTATCATGCAAAGAATGAGGAAGAAGATACAACCTGAAATAGGGAAAGAACAATGCGGCTTTGTAGAAGGAAAGGGAACAGTAAATGCTGTGTATATGCTGCGAACAGTTATTGAACGTGCTATAGAAGTAAACAAGGATATACATCTTTGCTTTATCGACTATACAAAGGCTTTTGATAGCGTTAGACATGTCAGCATGGTGGATATGCTAGCAGATCTACAAATTGATGGGAAAGACATTAGACTTATAAAAAACATATATTGGAAACAACAAGCTGCAATAAGGATTGATAATGAAGTGGGACAGTATCAGCCAATTAAGAGAGGTGTTAGGCAGGGATGTGTAATGTCTCCAGATCTTTTTTCCCTGTACAGTGAAAATATTTTCAGAAATGTAGAGGATATAAATGGAATCAGCATTGGAGGACGAAACATCAATAACATTAGATATGCAGATGATACAGTATTAATTGCAGACAATCCGCAGGACCTGCAACAATTAGTAGATGCGGTTGTTGTACACAGTGAGCAGCTGGGGTTAGAATTAAATTGTAAAAAGACTCAGGTTATGGTCGTCAGTAGGAAGGAAGAAGTGCCTCAAAGTAATATACAAGTAAATGGAAATATTCTTCAACAAGTGAATCGGTACAATTATCTTGGAACAGTTATAACATCTGATGGGAGATGCCTTGAAGAGATTAGAACAAGAATCGCCATGGCGAAAGTAGCCTTTAGCAAGACGAAAAACATTCTGACCAATAAAAAGATGTCAATTGAAACGAGAAAAAGAGTGTTGAGGGGATACATAGAGCCTGTTCTTTTGTATGGATGTGAAACTTGGACAATGAACAGTCAAGCTGAAAAGCATCTGATGGCTGCAGAAATGTGGTTTCTGAGGAGAATGCAAAGAATACCATGGACAGACAGAAAAACCAATGACCAAGTACTACAGGAGACAAATGAACAACGTAAACTGATTAGAGAAATTAGACGTAGACAGTCAAAATTTTTTGGACATGTTATGAGAAGAAATGGATTGGAGAACTTAGTGACAACTGGCAAGATTGAAGGGAACAGACCAAGAGGAAGACCGAGAGGAAAATACCTGGATGGCTTGGCCACATGGCATGGACGAGACAGGAACACTGAGCTGATCCACGACACTGGTGATCGAGTGAAATGGCGAGTCATGACCGCCCACGCTTTCCGGCATGGCACATGATTGATTGATGTACAAACACATGTGTATATGTTGGTACATATGTGAGTATGTTGGTACATATGTGTAAATACGCACAAACTGGGTGATGGAATGGGAGTATCGCATTTTAAAGCAGAAGTAAGACACTCTAACCTCAGGGACATCATTGGTCAAGGTGGAGTACCGGTTAACTCCCAACCAGGGTAACGTGAAACCAACTGAGCAGGTAATGGAAAGGGCTTGAGAGCAGCCGACAGATTGTTGGTGGTTATGGCCTCAGGCTCGCGACGGCAGGTAGAGAATCTCTGTATTGAGACGACGACTCCTTTCAATCAACAGTAAACTTACTGCCAAGAAGAAAAGCAAAGACAGACTATAAGTCTTCTTCATTGACGCCTAGTAAATCATCATACTGGAGATGAGCATATCCCAATGTATAAGAGCGTTCGCTTCTAAATTTCCGATATGCTGATGCCGAGGTAGCGGGTTTAATGCCACCACCGGTCAGTTGAACGAAAATTCTGATTTCTTGACTTGGGGAGGTAAATTACAAGTACCTCTAAAGTCGGAGTGGGTTCGCTTGATGGCGAGGGAAATTGGTAATAGGAAAAGCTAATCCACACGCAATTAACAGCCCAGTGCACTAATGCAGACAGATGTGTGATTTTGTATTATATCGTACAATGGACAGATTTAACGTATATCCAGGACTTTCACGTTGTGATGTATAAGAGGAAGTCCCCCTGTATCGGATGTGGCTACCTCTAACATTGAGATCAGTTGTGATTCTCCTGTAGTCCAGGCTTTGTGCCATGGAGAGGTTATTATGCCTTTTCTTTGAAGCACAATGTAACAAACTATCATCTATCAAGACGACCAGGTGCAATCAGTAAGTAGTTGACTCTCCCAGATACACAATTTGCAATTTGCCACATCGTAGTTCGTGCCCTATGTAGAGATTCTCATAATGCCATCTATAGGTATAGGAAAGGTAAAGGACTCGTGTCCATGCCATGAGGCGTGTTGGGTGTATGGTGGGTACAGTAAGTAAACGACCCCGTTACACTCATTAAAGTACATTGGGTATATGGTGCTAGACCCATATTGTTAGTTATAGACCAGTCGGCGCTCGATGGGAGGGATGTGGTCACTATCACGGCCGGTGGCCTTTACTTCGCAGAATAGTTCATAGTACTCATTGTAGGCTGGGTGCATCAGGGAGCTCGGGTCAATTAAACATAACATTTCCGACTTGAGAGAGATTCGGAAACACTACCACGGAAGGAAGGTAGTGGGTGGGTGGCGGAAGGGTAAAGCAGGGGAATCAAGCGCGCTATCACCTGTTGTGTCACGACTCCCAGTGTCATCCATGGGAGGAGACTGAGTAAATCAACCGAAAAGAGAAGTGGAATTGATAAGGTTGCCACAAACGCCAATTAACGCAGGTGTTAACTGCCAAGTCCTGTAAAATACATGCACATAAGTAGAACAAAATCATACGCGACAAAATGGAGGTTGCGGCTAGAGCCCTCGTCAGCACACACAGTAAACAGACACTGATGCAACAACAAAACAAATAGAAATAAATAGTTAACTTATGTACTTTACATAACGTCGCATTCAACACCAACATATTTTGTCTGTTTATGTTTTACTTAGTAATATTTACGTTCAGTAGTTTGCAATTGCTTTCAGAACGACCAACGCCCAACCATCAAAATTAACGGAAGGAGGTCTGCTTCTAAATCGCCTGCGCCTGATTTCGTACCTGGACTCTGTAAGTCGGGGAACTGTGAAATATGTTCACTACCTCTAATAGACGGACGTCGGATCGATAGGAGAGAATAACTATACAATAGTAACTTAGCAGTGAAATGAGCTCATCAATTTCATCGGAGGACACAGGGACACTAAGGAAATAACCGTTTGCAACGAAGGTAATTCTTTATGAAACAAACCAGACAGACTATTAAGTGAGAACAGGTAAAGTATAGCTGCCCATGCACCATTTGTCATGATACACGCTGTTTACTGTTCCCAAACAAAGGTTATATCAAAGAGAAAGATAGCGTCAAAAGGTGATATAACAATGCAGAGGAACATGTTTAACCAAGTTAATAAATGTAAATATTTGGGGGAAATCATAACATCAGAAGGAAGATGTGAGACAGAGATTAAGATCAGAACAGACCATGAAAGAGCATATGCATAAGTGTTTGTTGTTACTGTGTTTCCTCATGATCTAATAACGCAGTTTTGTTTTATTACATACAAAGAATAGCTGTATTTCAGAATGTTAAAAAAGTATCTTATGCAATTAAGTCACTATCACAGGATGTGAGAAAGAGAAAACTGAAATGTTCTATAGAACCCGTTTTGCTGTATAGAAAACAATCATGCAACATGAAAGAACACGTTGGAAAGCGCTTGGGGGAAAATGTAAATTGGTTTCTAAAGCGAATAAAACGGCTAATGGAAGAAGAACAGTGTGTAAATATATAAGAAGACGACAAACAGCGTTCTTTGGTCGTGTATTGGGAAGAGAGGCTTTAGAAAACATCGTCCCGACTGGAACGATCGGTGACAAAGGAGGTAAGGCCAGACCGTGTGAATTGATGCTGGATGGGCTGTGACAGTGGCATGGAGAAACATTAACAGAACTACTGCGACAGTGGCATGGAGAAACATCATTAACAGAACTACTGCGACAGTGGCATGGAGAAACATCATTAACAGAACTACTGCGACAGTGGCATGGAGAAACATCATTAACAGAACTACTGCTCTGAATAGTCTACAGACTAATATCTTCTGTGAATAGTCCACAGATTAGTATCTGCGCTGAATATTCCATATATATATATACATGACTCTCTCTCTCTCTCTCTCTCTCTCTCTCTCTCTCTCTCTCCTCTCTCTCTCTCTCTCTCTCTCTCTCTCTCTATATATATATATATATATATATATATATATATATATATATATAGAGAGAGAGAGAGAGAGAGAGAGTCATAAAAACTCCGCCGCGAAGCAAATACGACAGGGGGCTTCTGATCGTCAGAAGCTATATATATATATATATAGATAGAGAGAGAGAGAGAGAGAGAGAGAGTCATAAAAACTCCACCGCGAAGCAAATACGACAGGGGGCTTCTGATCGTCAGAAGGGTACCCTCTTCCCCGAGTGTTGTGGCCCATTATACCCTTAACACTCTCTAGGGTTGGACCCGTCTGGGTCATGACTTCGGGCGTCTTTCCCCTGCTGTGGAGACGTTCGGCCACTTTCGTGGATCCTTGTCCTGCTTGTCCCTAAGCTGTTCACATGTCTACTCTCAAGCCTCCCCTCCCTCAGTGAGGCGTAGCCCGTGCAACCTGTGCTTACCCCTTAGCACCTGTGGTCGTGGGGCTTCATTCCCCCAGCCACGGCCTCCATCACCTCCATTCGTTTCCGTTGCCGTGTTCCTTCTTCTTGCTCCGTTCACGTCACCGCACCCTGCTAGGAAGCCGATTATTCCATCGGTTTTCGACCCACCTCTTGGTCTCTGCAGGTGAGTGCGACTAACGGACTATTACCACTCTGGTATGGAGGTTGGACTTCGGCTGACATTTGTATGATTGACTGCACTCGGACTTCAGTGAAGGGCTCTTATGCAAGCTTTAAGAAGCATTGGTCATATGGTGCTATATCCATATTTTTATGGACCAATCGGTACTGGGTGGGTACTGTAGTCAGTATCATACCAATCGCCTTTACTTCCCAAGACATTTCCTAGTACCATGCTAGGCTGAGTCGTTCTGGAAGCCCAGGCCAATTTTAAAAATTAGAATCCGATTCGTTACGAAGCAAACCCAAGAGCACCGGGACAACATACTTGCGGCTAGCCACTACACTAGCGGGGCTTCTGTAACAATATTTCGGAGTACTTAGCAACATTAAACACATATATCCAAGGGAATTAAGCACCGAAGTCTGCTGCGTACATGTTAATCGTTGTTGTCTCCATTGAGAGTCTATTGATTGAACAACAGAATATGAATTGGAGAGTCCTAGTTACTTTCATTGCATACCGGGCTTCTTGTAGTCTGTATTAATAACGAAGTGTTTGCTGTTGTCATAAAATGGTTTCAGTGTAAATATAGAATAACGGACGGTGGAATATAGGTAGAATTAGTATATATATATATATATGCTCGCTGGCGTTAAACTCAAGCATAGTCCATACACACTACTTCCTGTAGCGCGGGACTGAATTTTGCGTGTGGATTAGCTTTCCCTATTATTAGTGTCCCTCGCCATCAGGCGAACCTACTACGACTTCCGAGTTACTTGTAATTTACGTCCCCAAGTCAAGGACGAGAAGTCAACATTCTAGTCCAACTGTCCGGTCTAAGGGTTGAACTCTTTACCTCGGCATCAGCACACGGGTTGTCTAAGAACGCTCATTCTTAGCCATATATTATATATATATATATGTGTGTGTGTGTGTGTGTGTGTGTGTGTATATATTTATGCCTGTCTATATGTCCCTGTGTGTGTGTAAATGGATAGATGGATAGACAGAAGCAGGGAGAGAGACGAATGGATGGATGAATGTGTCAGGAATACAGTTTCCATTCTTGTCTGCGTATTTACATATTAGACGTGTCCGTCTCTTTATATTAAAACATATCTTTGATTCTCATTTTCATAACATATATGGTCACTTTATTTTACTGTATTGTGTAGATTACGTTAATCTTAATTTGCCCTACAGTTCCCTGTATTCCGCGACTGTTTACTTCACAATCGAGGTTACCTGCTACGTAGTAATAAGCCTGTCTGCCTGGCCGGTGATAAACCTAACAACACAAAAGCCGAAACAATCAAAGTCAGCACGATGAGGCAGTCATAAAATTGTCGAAATCAATCACATTTGATTGTTGGGTTATGAGTGAAGATATCCCACGGGACTTCATAACTAAAGTTCTGCTAGCATGAAATTGCTGGCTTGAATGTTCAGCTCGGAATTCAAACAGAGAACAATCAGCATAAATGTCCGATGCGAGATCTGGAGAGACAGAACATGGATAAAAGAAGATGGGAGAGAGAACGAAAGAACGAACGAACAAACTTTATTTTTAAAGAGTTAAGAATTGGCCACACAGGCCCTTCTAACATTCTGCCCTTCTATCACTCTCTTTCGTACATTATTTCATTCACACATCATTCAAGGCTAACAGAGAACAGCAATAATATAAAAGATATGCATAATAAAAGCATGGGTGAGAGAAGGAGACAGAGAAAGAAAGAGAGAGGGAGAGGAGAGAGAGAGATAGAGAGAGAGAGAGAGAGAGAGAGAGAGAGAGAGAGAGAGAGAGAGAGAGAGGAGAGAGAGTAAAAGGGGAAAAAGAACGAACGAACGAACGAACGGACTTTATTTTCAAAGGGTAACAAATTGGGCACGCAGGCCCGTCTTACATGCGGCCCTTCCAATCACTCATCTTTCGTTCATCAGTAGTGCATAGGAAAAATCATTGTCAAAATGAACTTTGTAAACATAAGCAATGCATATTACCATGTTATGAGACACATCCACCACCCACCCACACATTCCCCCATTCACCCCACATCCCCCACCCAACCACACACACAACCCATACACACATACATCCCCCCACCCATCCACCACATCCCCACACCTACACATCTCCCCACCCACATACACACACTTCCCACCCACCACACATCCCATCTACCCACACTCCAAGCACACATACATTCCCCAACCCACACATTAGTGAGAAGACTGGGAGGCATATGGGACAGCTGGCAACTGGTGGGAGAGAAAGGAATGGGGTAGAGACGTGGGCTATTAACTCAGTCACTATTCTGGAGGGGTGACCCAGAGGTCAGGTTTGGAGATTATTTGGTTTGGATCCCAGCATATGACTCGGCACTTGTATAAGAATATTTGCTGTCTAATTATATCAGGCGCCCCTCTATCTAGAAAACTGGTATGGCAGTATGGCAGTGAATCTTGGAATGTAAATGAAAAAATTAAGAAGAAATTAGAAGCAACACAGATGTGGTTCCTGAGACGAATGTTGCGAATTCCTTGGAATGCCAGAGTAACTAACAACGATTGCCTGAAACAGGCTAATGAAGCTAGAACACTATATACAACAATAAGAAAGAGACAAACAGCTTTCTTTGGTCATGTAATGAGAAGAGAGGCATTGGAGAACACCGTGACAACTGGAAAGATCGAGGGGAAGAGAGGCAGAGGCAGACCAAGAGAAATGATGCTGGGTGTATTGAGACAGTGGCACGGAGGAATATCAGCAGCAGAGTTGATCCAGAAAACCAAAGACCGAGATCTGTGGAGAGCCATGAACGCCTACATCAGCTGGCAAGGCACTTGATGATGATGATGATGCCCCTCAATCTAATGATATCAGGCACCCATCTGTCTAATTATATCAAGCGCCCCTCTGTCTAACGGTAACAAGCGCCTCTGTCTGATTATATCAGGCGCCCCTCTGTCGAATGATATCAGGCGCCCTTCTGTCTAATGATATTAGCGCCCCCCCCCCCCCCCCCCCTCTGATTTCTAGGGTATTGAGATCGGATACCTAGCTTTCTCGGATAAGGGTAGCAAACAAGAGATCCTTTGTCCAATTGGGTACATTAAAATCCCACGGCAGTTAGAAATCGCAAAGAGAAGATCGCAAAGCTAATGCCCTGGCACAATAATTAGCAAAGAAAACCTTCCCGCGGGTAACAAGATTCCGCTACACAGGACATAATTTGTCAACCGGAAACACACCTCACACAACCGCATGCTGAAGTTGCGCCGTTGACCTCTGAGGAGAGTGGGTAGGTGTAACTCAATGACCCAGAAAACTGAGAGAGGAGGGAGAAGAAGAAGACAAAGAAGTTCACTATTCACCAAAAATGTGTAAGTAGAGAACTGTACTGGCATTTAATTTCAACACATACTAAAGAAATAATGCATACCGACATGCAAGGTAGTTATTGCAATTCACCACTTATCGATAGTTCATTCATTCATTCAGTTGCATGTCCTTTGCAGAACCTCGCTCCCATAACAACCTTCCGGAAAACCTCTCGACCATCTGGAAATTAACTGCCACATCCTGCACCCATCTTCTCTTTGGCCTTCCTCTGTCTCTCTTCCCAGGCATATACCCCTCCAATATTGTTCTCTCCAAACTTTCATGACATTTCAAGTGACCAAAATATTTCAATTTTCTTTGTTTTATCGTCTCTAATAGTTATTGCTATCAATTAGGTCTGTTTTAGTAAGTAATTAACCTCTCAGTACAATGATATAATAACATATGACGGAAGATGCCTTGTTGAGATTCGAACAAGTATCGCCATAGCAAAACTAGTCTTTCACAAGACGGACAACAAATTCACCAATAAAAAGCTGTCACATATAATGGGGAAAAAAAACAACAAAAAAAAACACACACACACACACACACACACGTACGCACGCACGCACGCACACACGCACGCACACACGCACGCACGCACGCCCGCCGGCCCACACACACGGTAAATATAATATAGTAATGTAAATAAATATATACTCTTTTCAATAATACGTTTATGAACAGGTTACGAATGTGGAAAGGAAACGTGTAGTGCTCAGTAATTTTACATATGGCGGCCAGAAAAACCTGAAATATTTCTATACACAGACAGACAGCCAAACAGACAGACATACAGATATATAGACATACAGACGATAAACAGACAGATCAGACAGACAGATACATAACTAGATAGACAGCCGATAGACAGACAGACAGATAAGACAGACAGATCAGACAGATTGCTGCATAGCTAGACAGACACACGATACACATAAAGACGATAGATAGACAGATACATAGATACATAGACAGACATACTGTAGACAGACATACAGATAGACAGACAGACAGACAGACAGACAGACAGACAGACAGATAGATACAAAGATAAGACCGACAGATAGAGTGACAGACAGAGATATAAATCAGACAGACAGACAGACAGAACGAACGAACGAACGAACGAACTTTATTTTAAAAGGGTAATAAATTGGGCACGCAGGCCCGTCTTACATTCGGCCCTTTCAATCACTCATCTTTCATTCATCAAATGTATATGTTACATTAACATACGGGAAAAAACATTGTCAAATGGATTTTGTAAGCATAAACAATGCATATTACGCATGATACATTCACATGAGAAAAAAAAATTATCAAATGAAAGTTGCAAACATAAACAGTGCATATTGCAATGTTGTGAGACACATCCCCCATCCACACTCATATCCCGCAGTCACCAACACATCCCCCACCCACCAAGCCTCCCCCACCCACCCACACATACCTCCACGCACTCACACCAGCGAACACAGGCCGCCACACACCCACTGATCCCCACCCACACATATTTCCCCAAGAAGAAAAAGAAGAAGAAGAAGAAGAAGAAGAAGAAGAATATGAAGAAGAAGAAGAAGAAGAAGAAGAAGACAGACAGACAGACAGACAGACAGACAGACAGGCAGACAGACAGACAGACAGACAGACAGACAGCTGTCTAGACAGACAGACAGACAGACAGACAGACAGACAGACACCTTGCCGCCTTGACAGAGGATGGTTTGTTACATTGTGCTTCAAAAAGGCCTAATAACTACAACCCACGGCGGTAGCGAATGTGACTGATCAGACCAATTCGCGCTGCAATGGATACATGTGAAACCATGATCATTCCCACTATCACGCACCATCTTACGTCTCTCACACTCAGTGTGTGACCTATTTGCAATCATTTTCTCCATTGTCTTTATTCCATTTTTGGTCTTTACCCTCCATGCAACACGTTCAGTGGCGACTTGCTCTCATTGTGCAATATCAATGCCTTGACCGAAACCCTGCATGACTGTTAATTAACTATTAGTTTATGGCGAACTAAGTGTTCTAGTGTTGTTTTGCGAATGTGCTTTTCTAGCGACTTGGATAGTGATGATAATATGGGAATGGATCTATAATTACTCATGAGACCATCATCTAATGAGCCAGCTTTTAATTGAGGATACACTTTAGCGATGTTAAATGCTGATGAAAAGTGACCTTTTGTGAGGCATTGATTATATTTAAAAGTTAATGACTTGCAGATCACCGGTGCAGCGCAGCGAAGTAGCTCTTTTCGACCACGTGCAACATACTGGGTAGTGATCATTCATTACATTACTAGGTACGGTAAATTCTGCGATGCTCTCAGCACATGTAAGTATAAATGTGATCTATAAGTGTTGCAGACGAGTTTGTTATTCTAGTGGCTTGTTTGACCAATTGTTGGAAGTTATATGACTATTATGTTTTCCCATCTTTTGTTGGATTTGTTAATGTCTATGTTGAAGTCTCCAAATAGTATGATTTCTCTCACATTACTAAAGACTACACAGACAGACAGACAGACAGAAAGACAGACAGACAGACAGACAGACAGACAGACAGACAGACAGACAGACGTCTGTGTGTGTGTGATCTTGGCACTATGGGGCTAAATTAATATTTTACAACATACCTATTCATGTTTAGAACGGTTGACAATTTCAAGTGAAATAACAAAATAAATACGCGCGCACACACACACACACACACACACACACACACACACACACACACACACACACACAACCACACAAATGCGAAACATTTAAAGTGAGCGATAGAAACAATGTAATCTATTCTAAAATAAAACGAAACAGAAAAAAAAAACGCCACTGACCCAGGATGTAAATACGGCATCCCAAAGTGCTCAGCGCAAATGATACGCCATATTTGTGGCGGCGTCCATTTTCTCCTAGATGCTGAAATGTTCCTGATTACTATGATTGTTGGCTAATGTTCCATAAGGGAGACATTGGAATGGCGGCTTGCAATCAATGATAAGGATAATGATACGTACGGTTCAATGCTGAAATATAGGATGGTCTGTTTGTGTGGAGTTTATGCACAAATCTGTGCTTCGGTTTGGTTTTACCTCCGTGGTGTTATGTTGCCGTGCGTGTCTTTGCTTTTCTTTAGAAAAATCCATAGTGATGTATTAGTCTTTCGCTCGCGAACCAGCTTGTGCCCTTTTTTCAGTATGAAACGCTAGTTGAGTCTAGCTTTACTTTATGAAACTATGTGTTCTCGTAAACCTGTTTCTGTTTATGTCTGAACAATTGATATAAATGTTAATGAATATGTCTGCTTTGATTTATATAAGCATATCTGAAGATATTTATTTTTTTGTGTGTGTTTTGACATTGTTAAGAGGTTCCGTCAAGTCAATCTGTTAAATCAAATTTCTTGTGGAGTATACTTATGGTCGCTTGCTTACACAATAGACATATATTGGCTTGCCCGTCAGTCGGCCTATTTGCAACTCTTCTGTTTAGCACACATTGTACGTCATAGCGCTTCCTGGAGCGTAAATAACACAAGTGGCTTCAATCGGCATGTGAAGAAAATGTTCATGATTTAATTGAAATGTTATTCATAAGTTATCTCTTTGTAAACACGCTTGTAAGAGGGGTTAAATGTCTAGCAGTGACAGCGCTACGTATAATTGAAGATGCTGAGGTTCTAGTTTAAATGTGGACGCTTCATTTCTACAGTATACTGAACTCTCTTCTTTTGTTCGCTTGAAATGATCTGCAATGTTGACAAACATATTAACACAGACTTTGTGCGTAGCGTCCTGATTGCTGTGGTGCGCCCTGGCTGGTTCCCTCAGACTTCGGCACCTTTGTGTGTGTGTGTGTAGTAGTAGTAGTAGTAGTAGTAGTAGTAGTAGTAGTAGTAGTAGTAGTAGTAGTAGTAGTAGTAGTAGTAGTAGTAGTAGTAGTAGTAGAAGTAGTAGTAGTAGTAGTAGTAGTAGATTGTGGTCTTACTTGTGTTTAGACATGTATGCATTTACGTATGTGTATACGTACATAAGTATCTAGAACAGTCTAGTTTTACTGCCCCAAAGACTCGTCGACGTTCCTTCTCCTGTTAGTTAAAACAGTTCCGCCACGCAAAGACCAGAAGTTGAACTTTTGCTGTCAGAGATATGTTTTATTTTGCGCTCGTTTGCTTTGAACTTAAAGAAAAATTACTTCTTGTAACACTGGACTGATTTCCCTTTATCCAGTGTCCCTCGCTGTCAGGCGAACCCACCCCGACTTCTGAGGCACTTGTAATCTACGTCCCCAAATCAACATTTTAGTCGTACTGACCGGTAACGGTGAACCCGTTACCTTAGTATCAGCACACCGGATGTTTAAAAACGGGCGTTGTTCTTATCCATTCGGCTATGATGCCATCACTGTCAGAAATGATAAATGCACACGCCGTGGGGAGTATTTTGCATGGCTGAAAGCTCATCTCCAACACTGCGCGCCCGGATCTGACAGCAATTTGGAACCACGGAACTCCCTAAGATCCCCCATTGTGGATTAGGTACCTCATTTTCCCGGGCATAAGCGTCAAATAAAAGTCATCAGTTCTCGACATGGTGCTCCCAACACAATGCACAAACTCCGTGGTAATAACGAAGAGCCCAGTGTGTGTATACTAGAATATCTCCCCCCTCCCACACACACACACACACACACACACACACACATACATACACACCCATCCACCCACCCGCCCTCACATAACACCACCAATAATATATTGGAAAATGTGTTCTAGTTGTTAAATGTTGCTACATCAGTAGTCTATACCACTAATTCAAACATGCGACTCGCAGGGCCGCGTACGGCCGTTTATGAATTCAAGTGCGGTCCACGACAATCCAATTTTCAAATGTTACAATGCTCGTCTTTTATTGTTATGATTACAACGTTTTTAATAATGCATATATTACATTGCGTCAGATATTTTGTGTAGTTTATTGTAGTCTTCTAAATAAATGTGACTTGCATAATGACATGTATAGTTTAAACAACATGAAAGTTTACAGGTGAAAGAATGGACTTTAATGTTCAAGGTTTATCCCAAATGACCCGGCCTGTCATCGCACAGCGATTCTACTGCCTGCCCAGAACATCGCACAAAGTACCAGTTCCGTAACTCTAGAGATGACTCCCAGGTGTCTCCGGAACAGTTGTATTCTGGTCTGAACGAGGCATTCCGACAACGAAATCACAACTTTCAGAACGCGAGGCTTACAGCTTGACCACACTGTCACAGAGAACAACCTCCCATTTTGAATCACAATTTTGCCACCCCAGTGACTACATGTATTATTGATATGTCTTCCAAGAATATTTCAGTTTGACTTGCCTTGTCTATACGGCTTGCTCTTTACTATTTTCAACTGCCGGGGGATGTGTAACGTGATTGTCACTGCAGTCAAGGACACTTTTTTGAATCATTCTCAGGTTCCTTATTTGCAACACTCGACTACAGTAGGGTTCGTATTCCACAGGTATTTTAGCTACTGCATCACTACTTACTACTTAGCCACTCGGCCTGTCATTGGGTATTGGTGCACAGTAAGGCTTATGTGGTCAGGGCTGTTTTGGGATCATGTGTATAGTGTGGAAGAACAGATACACCATCATTGTCTGGAGATAATGACCAGAGGGTTTGACCGACACTCTATACTCCAAGGAAAGGCCAGAGGGACACATAATCAGACTGCAGTTGATACCATTAGTAATGGGACTTAGTGCTGAAAATGTTGACGGAGCGTGTAGGGAAATGTCTCGAGTGCAGAGATGTCGGTTCTTAACTTAACTCAACGCAACTCGGTCTCACATGAAAGACATAAGATAAGAAAGAAAGAAATAGGGCTGTGCCAAAATTCGAAACACACTAACTTAGAGAATACATATCGACTCAGATTAATAGAAGGTCACGATGTTGTCACACATTTCTTCTGAATTTGTTTTACACTGACTTTATTGGGGCCGGGAACCAGCTGTCTACACCATCAAACCACACAATCAATCAATTCCTACACACAACTGAATTAACGAGACCTTGCTGAGACTCAATTCCTTTATTGGGGGAGATGGGACTGACGATTGCGCAAAACTCTGATTATGCGGGGGTAGTGGAGTAGAAAGGTTCATTCTGATGATGCTGGTATTGACTTGCAATGAAAATTGTTGTTCAACATGTAACGCCTCGTTCCCTCCTCCTCCTCACTCAATTGAACTATACGCACCTAGCGTTGACTTCAGGGAACGTTGTGGTTACGTGTCATTTATATTTAGAGATCCACGAGCACGTTTATTAATTATCCAAATTGTTTACAAATAATTGAACGTGATAACTGGATTTTTGCAAAAAATGATAAAAATAACATATAGATTGCAAATACTAACGTATGAGTGAAGGAAAATAAAAAGCGATTATGTGTAACCGATGAAATCTTAAAAGCAAAATGACTCAACGAAAGAAAGCAAAGAATACTCTAGACTAGAATATATATTAATAGAAAGATAAACACGTGCAGAGTTGCCAAAGAAGAGTGGTTGCAGAACAAATTCAAAGAATTATAGGATGGTGAAATAAAACGTAAACTCGGAAGAATTGCATGAAAATGTAAAAAAAAAAGATTTACAATAATAATAATAATAATAATAATAATAATAATAATAATAATAATAATAATAATATAACAGGAAATCGTTGTATCAGAGGAAAAATGGAGAAATTATAATTGATAATACCGATACAATAAACAGATGGGAAGAATACACAGAAGATTTATTCTGGGCCAGCAGAGTCAATAAACAAACATTGTATAAGGACAAACAGTTTAAAGCAGTGTTTCCCAACCTTTTTTGTGCTATGCCCACCTAAGCCTTTCTAAAATTCTTATGCACCCCCCCCCCCCCCCCACCTAACATATACATTATTTTTAATATTGAAAAATTGAAATGTTCACTAAAGAAACTTGAATGATAGGTTTTAGGAAGAAATCAATAGGAAATTATTGAGCAAACACAGTAAGTAAATATTCAAAACATATAATGGAGAACTGAAGTTCAAGAACAAAATAATTTTAATGAAAGATTTTTCTATATTATTTTAATTATTAGTAATTATTTATTATTTAAATTTAGTAAGATCCTTGCGCTTGATGCTTGCTGCAAAGAGATTTTATGTCAGGTTCCAATTTAGTTAACTTCAGTCTCAAGTCTGCCCGTTTTGTTATATCCAGCCGATTTCTTCCATTTTCGAATCGCCCCCCTTAACAATGGTAATTGCCCCCCTGTGGGGCTTGAGCCCCACGTTGGGAAACACTGGTTTAAAGGCTGAAATAGAGAAGGCTATTAAGATGAAATAAAGAACAGTGTATATATATATAATATATATATATATATATATATAATATATATATATATATATATATATATATATATATATCGCCGAACGTTGGGCGGCGCTTACCAAACCCGACACCCCACATTGTGCCAACGGCTTCGGGCGGAAGAGCGCAATTGGGAGGGTACAAGCCTAATCCTGGTGCGAGGTAATGCAACCTAAAGACAAAATGTCATGGCAGGGCAGACCAGGCCCTGGTTGGCAGCTGGTCTAGAATCGAAGCTCCGACAGGCGGACAATTAGAGCATTGCTTTGCTGATCCGGCAGCTTCTGCAGCTTGTCGTGTTCCAGATGTATAGACGTTACCATTCCTCTGGAGTGAACTAGGCAGGCCGAGAGAGGGATCACGCTGCATGGGCAACACATGTTCTCTATATTTTAGTCCGGGCTTTGTGCTATGGAGAGGTATAACTCCATTCCTGGTCTTAACCGGTCTCGGAATCAAAGCGGGAGGTAGCATTTACGGGTTATAAGTCCTTGTCAATTGGTGTAGACATGGGGCGCCACGGGTTGCCTCTGACGGTGGATCAGCTACCGCTGCTCTCGCCTCAAGCTGGGCAGCCCCCCGGCCAATTTTGTGCTGATCCGCAAGAGCCTGCCTGCTTCAATGGGTGCTTGTTGCTAGGACAAAATCTGATCGCAGGCTGTAAAACCAATGCACCAAGTATTACTAAAAAGAAAACTAGAAACCTCAACCTACCTTGCGACCTGGAACATAAGAGCCACGTGTCCAGAATATTTCACTGACCTGATGAATATTTACGATGTGAGAAAAACGGCTGTGATTGATGCCGAACTCAATCAACTTAACATTGGTATTGCTGGCTTGCAGGAGACTCGCCTCGCTAAAGAAGGGCCACTCAGGGAAAACAATTACACCTTTTTATGGAAGGATAGAGAGCAGGCAGAAAAACGGCAACATGGTGTGGGCGTTGCAGTGAAGAATTCGCTACAGGGAATGATTGTAATTCCACTGGAGGTAATGAAAGACTATTATCCTTTGCAACCTCTTGTGGTTTTGCCACCATTATCACTGCATATGAACCGATTCTCACTTCCATCCATCCATCCATCCATCCATCCGTTATGTGTCATGCCGATAAGCGTGGGCGGCCATGTTCTGCCATATCACCCACGATCATCAGAGTCGTGGATCAGATTAATTACATGCCTTCAAAATATAGGAGTCCATTGAAAGGACATCAGACTTATTAGTAACTTGCACTGGGCGTCAATTAGATACGGAAATAATTATTCGTCGCCCATAGAGATAAAAAGAGGACCACGTCAGCAGAGATGCGTGTTGTCTCCAAGCCTCGTCAACCTATACACAGAAAGAATATTTAAATAAGTCGAACTGCCTGGACTTTAACATCAATGGACGAATCTTAAACAATCTTAGGTGTGCTGACGATATAGTGTTACTAGCGAATGCGAGCAAGAGTTACAAAACCATTTGGAACAAGTAAACAGGCATAGTGCAGAATGTGGCTTAGATATTAACGTCTATAAACAAAACTATGATAATTAGCAGTGGAAAAGAAAGGTCATCGATAAACATCAGAGTTAACGGAGAGATATTAAAACAAGTAACAAGTTTCTTCTATCTTGGACATTTAATAACTGATTATGGTAGAAATGAAACAGAAATAATAATAAAAAAGGAATAGGAATGGCGAAAATGCTTTAAACATCATGAAATCGGTATTAACATCCAGAGAAATTAACACTGCATTAAAAATCAGAATTGTCAAATGTAACGTATATTCAACACTACTGTATGGCACGAAAGCCTAGACACTGCAAACAAAATTAGAAAGTCGAATAGAGGCCCTTGAGATGTGGATGTAAAGAAGAATATGTCGTATTTCATGGAAACAAAAACAGTCAAATACAGAGATTCTAGAAAAACTGGAATAACAAGAGAGTTGATGAAACAGGCAAGTTAAATATGTCGGCCGTGTTAAAAGACACAACACTCTCATAAAAACCATATTGGAGGGCAAGGTTGAAGCAAGCCAACAAGAGGTAGACAACAATACGATATGGAAAATAACACCAAGAGATGGAAAAACATCAGTCTGCTACTAAACAACCTGAACATAATGCACATAAATGCATTTGAATATAAATGTTATAGACTTTTCTAAGAACAAATGCACCCTTACATAAAGAGTTGAATATTGAAGAAGGTTGGCTGTTAAGACGATAAAACAAAGAAAATTGAAATATTTTGGTTACTTGAAACTTGAAACGTCATGAAAGTTTGGATAGAACAATACTGGAGGGGTATATGTCTGGGAAGAGAGGAAATGGAAGGCCAAAGAGAAGATTGGTGCAGGATGTTGCGTATGATCTCCAGATGAGTGTATCCGACGCGGGCATCTTGCTTATGATCGAGAAGCTTTCCGAAAGGTTGTTATGAGAGCGAGGTTCAGCAAAGGAAATGCTACTGAATATATATATATATATATATATATATATATATATATATATATATATATATATATATATATATATATATATATATATATATATATATATATATATCATCAAGTGCCGTGCCGGCAGGCGTAGGCGTTCATGGCTCTCCATAGATCTCGGTCTTTGGTTTTCTGGATCAACTCTGCTGCTGATATTCCTCCATGCCACCGTCTCAATCCATCCAGCATCACTTCTCTTGGTCTACCTCTGCCTCTCTTCCCCTCGATCTTTCCAGTTGTTACGATGTTCTCCAATGCCTCTCTTCTCATCACATGACCGAGGAAAGCTGTTTGTCTCTGTCTTATTGTTGTATATAATGTTCTAATTTCATTAGCCTGTATAACAAAGCAGACACATAGAGGACCAACGAGTTCTCTGGTTAAGTATAAATGGAGTTTTATTTCACATTGATGACCACTACAACAATCTTATTACAATTCCGTAATATTGGTGACCTCTCTCCTCCAGTCCCAGATGTTTACTGACTGCCCTAACAACAAACTACGTCACGACTTGAGCATCTTTCTTCCCATTCCATCCTGATGCTCAAGCGTGCTGTAGCTTTGCCCACCTAACTTATACATTCTGCTACACCTTCCTATGTTTCAGAAAGACTTTTTCCCTTAAAAAGTCTTTATTCCTAATCCCTCTATTCTATTCCCTCTCTTTCCTTACCTCCCACAACTCCTCTAATCTTCCCCAAACCAACTTTATTTTAAGTAAAACAATCTATCCGTAACTCTTTCCCCTGCCATATAGTAAACCACTATACATTTCTTGTTCGTTCTTGGCTCTTCAAAGTTCTCTTACAAAATATATATATCATAAGAACAGCTCGTATAAATCGTTATCGTACACTTGACATTATGAAATTCCTCACTCTTTCACAACACAGGATAGACAAAAAAAAAAAACAAAAAAAAACAATGTAGTTAGAAAAAAGTAAAGAAGGGGTGCGCACCCAGTGAAAAGCATAAAGGAATGAATAGTCAACACAATCACATTTACCTCTCTTGCCAACAAAAAAATTTTTGGTAAAAAGTTTTTTTTTAAAATAAATCTTATGAAATACATCTTTGTTCCCTATAAATCAAGTTGATATAAGTTTTCTCAACATTTATATATTCAACATTTATATTGCCATCCACAATCTTGTCTATATTTCCGTTATCTCATCTTTGACCACGAGCCAATGTTCATATTCCATGAACATTTTTTTATTTAATTAACGCTGATTTTTCACAGCTCCTATATCTTGCCCCCTCACATCCCATGATCTGCTTCCTTGTCCATCTATATATATCCCAACTTATATGCTGCTATTCACAGTCTCTCTCCCCCCCCCCCCTTTTTTTTTTTTTTTTCATATACCCAACCTTATATCTTCCCATAATGCTGACTTTAATGCAGCTCCTATTTTATTTTCTAATACTTCATATCCATAAGAACCTCTTCATTGGCCGATTACCACAGCAACTTAATATTCACAAAGAGAATGTGTCTCTCTATTAGCCCTCAGTAGTTTTATTAACTCTTTTCTGAACGAAGGGTCTTAAAAAAGCCCCATGTATTTTCTTTATTCTAGCCAACACTATACTTATTTGAAAATTAAACTTACTTAATTAAATTTGTAACATATTTACTAACAAGGTAACCTAACACACAAAACAACTTATTTAAATTATGAGTGAAGCGAAATAAATTCAAAACAGGATATCATACCCCCCAAATAGTTTTTTATACATATTTATGTTTCCCCTCATATTAACTAAAGATGTCAACTCATTCAAAGAAAAACACATTTTAAAATAATATAACATGCATACTCAGAGAAAAAAAAAATACTCTACCTAATACTACTGGTCTCTTTTACGGACCAATAGTTTGTACGCAAAAGTCTAAGAACACAATAATCCTATTCTAAAATCAAATAATAACAATCATTTTACAGGACCAAATCAAGCCAAAAAAAACATATTATATATGAGGCATTAAAAGCTCAAATTCAATAAAAACAACTGTCTTCTCGCTAAAGAGAAGGTTTTCAAAAAAATATAATTCACTTAGAATTAACTACGTAAAGTGACCCAGCAACATTGGCTTCCTATACGAACCAATGTAACACATATCTATTCACACAAGTCATTCCATTATTTTTTATAACCGAGAAAAATAAAAAAATCACGCCAAGTATATATATCTGTTACCCACAGACCCAAACGAACATCCCCTTTAAAAAAGTAAAAAGCTTCAAGTACCCAGGAAAAAATTTTTTAA
>JACEFZ010006962.1:0-52041 GCA_014155875.1 Cepaea nemoralis | reverse complement strand
CAAATTGCTATGACTAGTGATATAATTTTGTACGTATACCACACATATTTAAAGCAACATTAAATAAATGCTTTACAACACATTATCACACTCATTTGCAAACACAAACCAGACTTTATACTATTACAATTAACAAACATATATCCAAAAAACTTTCACACAAAACAATCACCACACAGCTTCCCTACTATCGTCGCCATCAAAGCCATTAGAAAAACACATCAATAAACAACAACATTACATCATTTTATTAAAAACGATCTAATAATTGACAGTCTATCTGGGTTTCAAACTAAATAGCCTTGTCATAGCACTCTAACAGAAATGACCGATAACTGGCATTTTAACATCAACAATGGCAACATTTGTGGAGCGGTTTTGTAGACTTTAAAAAAGCTTTTGATATGGTAGATCACGGTATTTTAATTAGTAAATTGAAACACGTGAAGATTAGTGCCAATATGCTGAAGATGATTACGTCATTTTTATCCGACAGACAACAAGTCGCGTCCCTCAACAACCGCCTATCAAGACCCACACAGCTTAATATCGGTGTGCCTCGAGGCTCAATACTAGGTCCGCTGCTTTTGGAGATTATGTTAACGACCTTCCTTTATATCTCAATACAACGTGTGATATATTTGCAGACGATTGCATCACATATCCTAGTCAAGAGTACCGTAGTGAATTAGAAAGTTCTTTATGTAAAGAACTTGATTATCTTACTCGATGAAGCAATGAAAACCACATGTAAATTAACATAAACAAAACCAAATCCATGCTAATGACGATCGGACAAACACTTCAGACACTAGCCACAACTAGGGCACCGCTTGAACTCGGCATGGACACGTTACCTATAGTTAATGTAAATGAACATAAAACATTAGGTCTTTGACCTTATTGATAGACATTTAAATTGGAGCTCTCATGTCCATGTCCTTACCAAGAAAATAGCACAAAATGTTTACCGACTAGATAACATTCAGCACTCTCTGGACGAAAGCACATGAAAATTATTCTATACACCATATACCCAATCACATCTCGATTATGTTTCCACAGTCTGGGGTGGTTGACCTAAATCTAATATGAAACGACTTCCTTCTCTTCAAAAGCGGGCTATACGTCTAGTTTCGGGCACAAAGCATGTTGACAGTACTTATTTATATAGTCATCTAAGGCTTATACCACTCCGAAAGCATTTCCTTTGTCCATCCATCCATCCATCATGTGCCATGCCGGTAAGCGTGGGCGGTCATGTTCTGCCATCACACTCGATAACCAGAGTCGTGGTCAACTCCGTGTTCCTGTCTCGACCATGCCATGCGGCCAAGCCATCCAGGTATTTACTTCTCGGTCTTCCCCTTGGTCTCTTCCCTTCGATCTTGCCAGTCGTCACCACGTTCTCCAAGTCATTTCTTCTCATAACATGTCCAAAAAATTTTGACTGTCTACGTCTAATGACTCTAATCAGTTTACGATCTTCATTTGTCTCTTGAAGGACTTGATCATTGGTTTGTTCTGTCTGTCCATGGTATTCTTTGCATTTATGAATACAGTAATAGCTCAAAAAACCACACAGTTTCTTCAGCCGATTCAATCTCATGCAATGAACAGCAAGCGCTTAAATTTATTATATGTTCCAAAACCTAGGTTGAACTTATACAAAAGATGCTTTGCGTATTCGAGTGCTCACTTATGGAATAACCTTCCATCAGATCTGAACATTCTAAGAAGACCCTGCACATTCAACCGAACAGTATGTGGTGTGTTGCAGGTGTGTATATTCTGTCTAATATGGCTGATGTGTTGTGTCCTATTGTTGTGTGTTATTGCAATGTTATTATGGTGTCTGTATGTGAAAGCGTGTATTAAATTGTATGTGTCTGTGGTATTCTGCAGCATATCTATTTGGTGCATTCCATTCCTGACACCTCTCCTTAATTGAGTCTTTATTCTTGCCTTCCTCCCCCTATAATATTTACATCTGATAGTACAAAATTGAAGTCCCTGCAAGGATAACACATTGTCCTCTGTATGTTTGTGTGAGCAGGGTGTCTAATTCATGTTTAAGCATTGTTTTATCATTGTAAGTTGGTGGAGCATGGATGTTCCCTATGGTGTATGTATGTATAGTATTTTCTACCTGTATTATACACATTCGTCCCTGGTCATCTGTGTGTGTTCTAATAATATCCCACCTGTCTTATGCTTGCAGTATAGCTGAACCTGACACGATTTTGTGTATGCCTAAACTAAAGTATGAGGGTCTAGGACCTACCTGTGTGGTTATTTGTTGTGCGAATGTTTTTTAATATATGTTTGTTATTAGGGCAAAAAGAAAATCTTAACCTGCACAGTTCGCGGTGACTGCACTAGCCAGGCGGCCTTAATTCCTCAGACCCAACTCCACACCCTGCCATACATTGCAAGGTATTATATTGGCAGTAAATGTCAGTTTTTGACAGTTTGTTAATTGTAGTAGTGTAAAGTCTGGTTTGTGTTTGCAAATCAGTGTGATGATGTGTTGTAATTGTGTACGTGTACCACAAATATTTAAAATAATAATAATTATATCACTGGTCATTGTAATTTGAGTAAAACAAATAAATGAGATATAATTACAAAATAAATTCGTACAGCAAGTTGTTTTCCACGATGGACATGTCTAGGCTTACAGATGTTTATGCAACTGAATCTTCTTGATCCCCGTTCTTGTCACTTGTGTCGGTGTCTACAAAGATGATGTCTGTATGCTGTATATGTCCTACTCGTCTTGTACTTGTTTGTCTTCTTGTTCTGCTTGTTCATTTAGCCTTGTCTTTGTCATATATTTTTGAAGGGAGTGGGAGATCACTGTAGTGCATGCCCCATTTCTAACAAAAGAAGTAGAGCTCCATCCTCTTCTATCTTCAATAACCCCAGAATATGAATCTTGAGTTATCTGCAGGCCTCGTTCTATTAAGTATGTCTAGGAGATATAGATTATGGCCCTGGTGAGAATGGTAATTACTAACTGGGAATCTGCCCCTTCTCCAATGATTCTTATAGCTCTGGAGCCCCCTGTTTTGGTTATCAAATCTGAGGAAAGTCTGGAGAATTTTCTCAGCCTGATTTAGATGAAGAAATCATGGATATTGAGCAGTTGATAGATCTAGAGTCTTCTCTCCCCCATTTTAGTAAGTCATTATGAGTGAATTTATTTTAAACAATCAAACACATAATCAATCACATTAGATTCTGACAACATGATGTACAAAGAAGCTGCTGACTCACAGATAGGTTTGAACTGATAAATTAACAGAAGGTCAATTCATGTTAATCATTTATTGACTGGGCCTGAGCCTTCTGGTCAGTACATACATCTCTATTGTGATTTACACAAGATATTAGAAAAGTTGCATATTGGACCAGTTACATAGACCATCAATAAACAAGCATCAATATATGAGAGGTCAACAAGTGTGAAAACATAGTAAACATTTTTGTTGTTGCACATGTTAAGTGTGATGGTAATTCAACAATTAAATATCAGTTTCCTGAAATTGGGTGTGGTGTCTACCAATTAGAAAGGTAACCTGGTGACTGGAAGATTAGGTAAGCCAGGGTCCATTGACTGATGGATCCACTTCAGGTCTGCCCGTATAGCTCCTCTGAAGGCCTCCCCATACTTTGCTCATGGCCAAGTCATCTTCCATCTCATTTGTGGTTCATCTCTTTCTCTCGGCTTCCCTCTTTCAGGTCTGATTTAGGTGGTTAGTTTGCTGATGTGTTGGGTGGTTGTTGGTATGTAGCCACCAAGATCACTGATGAATATTCACATAAATATGTACATTCCTACCAATACAATATTCTAGAAGTAGGTCGGAAGAAATCTAAATTCCTGAAGTAGGAACTAGTTCCCCTCCCCCTCTTTTTCTCTCTCTAATCTAGTGTTGGGTTAATTTGGGGTGGTCAGAGTTTATCACACTGTGTACGCCTTGTATCAACTTGTTCCTGCTGTATGTAAGTTCTCATTTGACCTGGGGTCAGTGAACGTGTACAGTAAGACAGTGACAAGAGTGAGAAGGTGTCAAGATACATGTAAATAAATGACATACATTTATAAAATTTCTTCCACTCAGTGGTGTTTATCGCGTGTATTAATAATTCTCAGTGTTTTCCCAATTAACTTCTTCTTCTTCTTCTTGTGTCTAATAACTCTCTCACATTATCTGTTGTTGTTGTGATGTTGAGTGTTGGGTTGTGTGGTGATGAGTGGTGTTGAGTGGTGTTGTGTTTTAAGTTATGTTGAGTAATGAGTTAAGTTCACTGCGCGTGATGGTGTTCCGCGAAGCACAACTTTCTAATGTAATGCAGTTCATGTGAGCCCTTATCTAATTAAAATTTGACAAAAATATAAATATTTATTCCGTCAAACCCTATTGATTCAATAGATGAAGGAGAAAGGAAAGATTGATTTCTCTTTCAGCTTTCTAGATTGTAAATAGGCATAGATAAGTCTGTTTTAGAACAAGGCACTTGTTCTAGTACACGAACTGTCATTTCAGCTGTAGATAGTGATAGCATCTTTAACAATGTTTCTGACAAAATGCACAAGATTGCTTTCGAATCATCACTTCTCACAGTTGTTTAGAATAGAATGTAGTAGTATAATGCACTTCTTAAAGTTAATAATTATCTCTAAGAATATCAGAGATTGCAGTTTCATCGAAGCGAATATTAGAGTCAGTTTGCCCGGGAACGGCTCTGCGTCGTTAGAATCTACAGTCGAACATTTTTTACATTTCAGAGGTTTTAATCAATAATAATACATTTCAATTGACATTACAAACACGGGTTACCATTACTTGATACCCGATACATCGGGTTCTTAGTCTTATCTCGGGAATCACAAGCTTACCTCAGATCCAGACACCCCGCAATTCCATGTTTGAAAATTTGGTCACACCAGCTTCTCACATCTGTTTCTCAGGCTGGTTGCAGGAAAAGTGCGCTAATTATCATATGCTAAATATGCGTTGGCGCGAAAGCGGGTCACATGTCTCCTTCGTCCAATGGTCTCCCGAGCTTTGTCTGATGAAATCTTTCTAATAATCCACGTCATCTGTCACTTTTGCAGTTCCAGTTTTGATGTTAAGTTTTAAGTCCTAGTCTCCGTTTGCGGTTGTGAAGTCAATTTCTTTTAATGTTGTTTCCTCTTCTTGCGGCATGTTTTGGTAAATGAATAATGGTGGCTAGCAATTATGCCACAGTCTTGTGATCTTCGGTAATGCTTTGGTTCTTTCTTTCTTTTCCGGATGGATCCAGTTGGTGAAAGATCGTCTGTGACAGTGTCTGAACTGTCTAGTGACTGTAGTCGTTTCTGTCTTCCTTTTTTTTTATCTGAATTGGATTGCTGACGATGTGAAAACTGTCAGACTGCATTTTTCAAAATTTATTTATTATTTTATTTTTTTATTTATTTATTTATTATTTTTTTTTTTATTTTTGGGGGGGGGGGAGGGGTGTTGTTTTCTTATGTGTTGTTTTCTTCTGTGCTCCCGTCTTCCTGTGTGTTGATTTGACTATTCAACATGTGTGTCATTTCTGTTCTTTTCTGCGGAGCGGTTGATCGCACGAGAGGCGGATAATCTTTTTGACTTTGTTCACTAATTGCTGCTGTTGGAGTTATCGTTTGTCGTTCGAAACACAGCTGTGTTGGTTTTGTACGAAATAGTATGGGTGCAGGACGTTCAGAAAGCAGTGTCAAACTACTGAACGTACACTTGCCCAGGAATCACGAAGAGCCACAGAATGCTGGGGTTGACTGTGACGTCATGTAAACGACATGCAACTAGCTTTTTTCATCTTGGTCTTTCTCCCCGGCATCGTAATCAATTAGTTAGTCTTTCCTCTTGAATCCAAGGCGGTGCCATAGGGCAGAAGTCATGGCTCTTCATGTCCGGCGGTTCGCTGCCACCTGTTGTATATCTTGGATGTTTATTTGGCTGTTGAATGAGCCCTCTCTGATGATGGTTCTACGCAGGGTCTCCCGTTTTCTTTGACTTACTGGTGTCCATGTGAGGGCTTGAAAGGGGAGTCTTATCTTGTCCATTCTGAGTACATGGCCCCTGAAGTTCCAACGGCGTTTTCTTATAAAATTTGATACAATATCTTGCTTAGTCTCTTGTCTTATTTGCGTATTGGTTCTGAAATCTGACCAATGGAGGTTTAGAATTCTTCTAAGACATTTGTTCTCAAAGTTGTCTAATTTTTATTTATCTATCGATGATTTCCAACACTCACATCCATACGTTAGAAATGAAATCACACAAGAGTTGAAGATTTTAAGTTTTGTGTGTTTGTCAGTAACATCAGGTGTGTAGATCCGTATGTAAAGGGGCACATCCTTTTTTGCGTTGCAAAGTGCCCGCCACTTATCAGCACCATTGTTCAGCTTAAAGACCTCAGCCTTGTCACCCCCTGTAACACTTTGCAACAGTAGTTTTAACTCCTTCAGGAGTAATCGCGACAGGCAATCAGTGGATGGTCAGCCTGTCTCTTCCTTTCTCTAGATGCTCTAGTGATATGTCTATCCCTAGGCTTGGTAAAGAGAACATTATACCGTGTAACTTGTCATACACGGCTTTCGTAGGTCAGCATAGCCGAATGAATAAGAACGCGTGTTCTTAAACATCCGGTGTGTTAATGTCGAGTTAAGGGGTTCAACCCCTACACTGGACAGTTGGACTAGAATGTTGACCTATCGTCCTTGACTTGGAGACGTTAACTACAAGTACCTCTGAAGTCGGAGTGGGTTCGCCTGTGGTGAGAAACACTGTTAATAAGTACATCTAATCCACACGCAACATTCAGTCCAGCAATACTAGACGTAGTGGGTATGGACTACGCTTGAGTTAAAGCGAGCGAGCGCCAAAAAAAACAAAAAAAAACAACAACACGGCTTTCTGCCCTTCTGTTGTGTCACTTGTTTTCCCGGGAGGAATGTGGAATCAACAAGCACATCTTCAAACAAGGTTGTTCCTTGGTTTATTGGGGTATTTGCTCTCCCCACAAATGAAATGTCTTGAGTTTTTCAAACAAGCTTTTCCAGCACACAAGAAGTATGTGTCTATCTTCTTTGCTATATCCGGATAGGTGTTGGAACCTGTGAAAAGTATAACAGATTCAGTGATAAGCGTCTGCCACTTAATACTACTTATGCAAGTGTCCTTCTCCAGCCATAATGACAAGGCTTCCGAAGTAAACACCCACATAAGACATATGAATTCACCAAAGTCTAAACTATTCCCTAATAAAAAGCAATGGTAAACGCTATGCACACACATCTATTTTCCTATGCTAAAACTATACTCTAATATATTAATACCTTATATATGCACTTATCCTCCTGGAATTGAAATACACTAGCGAATAACACACTAATATCCCATATTCTTTCAATCATTAGGGACGTGTATTTCTTTCCCCACTCAGGAGGCATAGATCATTCATCCCAGTTTGGAACACACACTAACCAGAAACCCCAGGTTCGGCTATTTATAACGAGTGTCCCATCCTCCGTTGATTGTTTGATCTACAATCAAATTTTCCGTATCCTTCCCATCAAAAAGCGGTGAAATCACGTAGTGGTTAGTTGTTCGTTTCTCTCCGTTGTTACGCTGTTCTCCCGTTAATCGCTGGTCGCTCTTCAAAGAAATCTATGCTTTGATCACCGTCTTTCCGTTCCCAGTTTTTCTGTCCGTTCGTTTTCCCGTCGGCCGATACGCGCGGCAGCCACTGACCTCGGCACGTACCTGTATCCTATTTTTTTTATATTCGGAGGTCAATGATCTTTACTTTATTCCTCCTCTCAGAATGAAGTACACAATTGTTAATCCTCCTCCTTCATTGCATTTTGATATGTAAGTTATCAAGGAATCACTAAACTGCAGTTTTTCCGTGACATGTTGACAGGTGAAAGTACCACCTAGTGGGAACCTCGTACGTGTACAGGTCGATGAAATGCCCCAGTAGGCACACCTCCTGGACCAGTTAAGGCACTGACAATAAAAGCTGGTGTAAATGTCACCGAAGAGAGAGAGAGAGAGAGAGAGAGAGAGCGAGAGAGCGAGAGAGCACGCTCTCGCGAGAGCGCGAGAGCGTGAGAGAGCGAGAGAGAGAGAGAGAGGGAGAGAGAGAGAAAGAGAGAGAGAGAGCAGATTGAAGTTTGCTACACATGTAAGGGGCTAAGGGCTTAATAACAAGTTCAAAGAAAGCGTTTATTACGGGCGGGCTCGGCTGGGGCAAAAGTCAAGAAAGGTTGACAAAGAAAACAGACCTACACGGTACAGCCTCCCTGTTTACTGTCCGGACTGTGGCAGTTAGTCCCCACCGCCAGTGACAAAGAAGGAAAACGGGCTGATTCATGACAGGCTTTATAAAGATGTTTTAAATACTGGGTTTTAGTTGTATATTTATATACCTACTAATGTATTTACATATGAAAAGGAGGTTATATACATCCAAATAAATATACATATATGTATAAACATATACACATATACAAACATTCCATAAACACACACACACACACACACACACACACACACACACACACACACACACACACACACATTCTCACATATAAACACATGTATACATATACATATATATTTACATACACACACATATACTGGTTCTTGATGATTATATTATTTATTAAATGTTTGTAGTTTGCACTCCTGTATATCTGTGGTGTATTCTTTGGGGGGAAAGGAAAAGTGAAACTAAAGATGGTCACACATAAACGATGTCAACAATACAAATAAGAGTTGATTAAGTTCAGTGATGTACATTAGGATATAGAACTGTCTGTGAAAGTATGTGTTTGAATATTTATTGTATGAACTTGATATTATGGTCGTGGCAGTTTGCTTAATCTGTGAATATCTGGGAGATTTTCTGTTGAAAAATGTGTGATAATATGTCCACAACATATATAGACAACATATGTGGTCTTAACTGGTCTCGGAATCAAAGCGAGAGGCAACTGTTACGGGTTATAAGTCCTTGTCAGTTGGTGTAGACATGGGGCGCCACGCGTTGCCTCTGACGGTGGGAGACACCTATAGGTGTCACTGATCAGCTACCGCCCGCCTCAAGTTGGGCAGCCCCCAGCCAATTGGGTGCTGATCCGCCACAGCCTGCCTGCTTCAATGGGTGCTTGGGGCTAGGACAAAATCTGAATCGCAGGCTGTAAAACCAATGCACCAGGTACAAACAAAAATAAAAATAGAAACCTCAAGCTACGGCTTGCAACCTGGAACGTGAGAACCATGTGTCCAGGATTTTCCACTGACTTGACCAATATTGGCGATGTGAGAAAAACGGCTGTGATTGATGCCGAACTCAATCGTCTTAACATTGATATTGCTGGCCTGCAGGAGACTCGCCTCGCTGAGGAAGGGTCACTCAGGGAAAACAACTACACCTTTTTCTGGAAGGGTAGAGGGCAGGCAGAAAAAAGGCAACACGGTGTGGGCTTTGCAGTGAAGAATTCGCTACTGGGGACTATTGAAATTCCAGCAGGAGGAAATGAAAGACTATTATCCCTGCGCTTGGCAACCTCTTGTGGGTTTGCCACCATTATTACTGCATATGCACCGACACTCGATTCCTCTGATGATGTGAAGGATTTGTTCTATGAGGAGTTAGACTCCGTGATCAAGGCAGTTCCAAAATCTGACTACATTTATATGCTCGGTGATTTCAATGCTCGTGTGGGCAAGGACTCGAGTTCATGGCCAGTGTGCCTTGGAAAATACAACATCGGTCGCATGAATGAAAATGGGCAAAGGCTGCTGGAGCATTGCACCAGTAATGACCTATGTATTACAAACTCTTTTTTTAAAACAAAAGAGATGCATAAGGTCACATGGAAACATCCAAGATCCGGCCATTGGCACCAGCTGGACTTCATCATCACACGGAGACAACATCTGAACCATATATCATTGACTCGTAGTTACCACAGTGCTGACTGTGATACGGATCATTCTTTGGTTGTTGCAAGGGTTAGGCTGAGACCAAAGAGAATCTACACAGCTAAACACAAATCTAGCCCCAGGATTAATATTATTAACACTCATGATCCTGAAAAGTGCTTTCAGTTTCAACAGCAACTTGAAGACGCTTTCACTGATACACCAGAAAATTGTACAGTAAATGAAAAGTGGGGTCACATTAAGGAAACTCTTTATAAAACTGCCGTAGGGGTTTACGGCACTGTGGATCATAAGAGGCAGGACTGGTTTGCGGCCAACAGCGAGACTCTGCAGCCCTTGATTGATAAGAAGAAGAAAGCTCTCTTAAGAAACAAGGAAAGACCAACGCGTAACACTCTGAGTGAGCTAAGGCAAGCTAGGAAGGATGTGCAAAAGGCTGCCAGGCAGTGTGCAAATGATTATTGGATCAAGTTATGTGAGTCCATTCAAATCGCAAGTGATAAGGGAGACATAAGAAGCATGTATGAAGGAATAAAGAAAGCCTGTGGTCCAGTGATCAAAAGAAGTGCACCATTGAAAACCTTGACTGGAGAAGTCATCACTGATAAGAAACAGCAGATGAACAGATGGGTAGAGCACTATTTGGAGCTTTACTCAAGTGAGACCAAACTAGCGGATGATGCCCTCAACGCCATAGAGGCTCTACCAACTCTTGACCACCTGGACACACTTCCCACCATAACAGAAGTTAAGTGTGCTATAAATGAACTTGCATCTGGCAAGGCTCCAGGTAAGGATGGGATTCCAATAGAGGTTATCAGGAGTGGGCAAGACACACTCACTCTACAGATCCACCAGTTAATAGAGCTATGCTGGCGCGAAGGACAAGTCCCACAGGATTTCAAAGATTCAAACATAATAACGCTGTACAAGAACAAGGGCGATCGGAGCGACTGCAACAACTATAGGGGTATCTCACTTCTGTGTATTGTTGGAAAAGTATTTGCCAGAATTGTTCTGCGCAGACTTCAAGTCCTAGGAGATCAAGTCTACCCTGAATCACAGTGTGGCTTTCGACAGAACCGGTCTACCACTGATATGATATTCTCATTGCGACAAATGCAAGAAAAATGCCGTGAGCAGAATCAACCACTGTTTATTGCCTTCATCGACCTCACAAAGGCATTTGATTTGGTCAGTCGTGAGGGTCTGTTCAAGGCACTAAAGAAGATTGGCTGCCCACCAACTCTTCTGTCCATTGTGGAATCGTTCCACACAGGCATGAAGGGTATAATCAAGTTTGATGGTGCAACTTCTGAAGAATTTGAAATCAAGAGTGGAGTTAAGCAAGGTTGTGTACTAGCTCCCACCCTCTTTGGAATATACTTTTCACTTCTACTGAAATATGCATTTCGTGATCAGGATGGTGGTATATACATTCACTCACGCTCAGATGGCGGCCTCTACAATGCTCAGAGATTGAAGGCTAAGACCAAAATTAGGAGGGTACTGATCAGAGAGTTGCTTTTTGCAGATGATGCTGCAGTTACGACCCACTCTGAGGAAGAATTGCAATGTCTACTATCTGCATTCTCCAATGCTTGTTCTGAATTTGGTTTAACAATTAGCAAAAAGAAGACACAGATTATGTCACAAGGTGCACATGGGGTACCATCAATCTTTATTGACGACGTCGAACTAGAGATAGTAGACCATTTTACATATCTAGGATCAGTGGTAAATAGCAAATTATCCCTAGATCAGGAAATCAACATCCGGATTGGTAAGGCAGCAACAACAATGAACAGGTTAAGAAAAAGAGTCTGGGAGAACAGGAAGCTTACTGCCAAAACAAAAGTCCTTGTCTATCAAGCCTGTGTCCTTAGTACTCTTCTCTATGGCAGTGAAACCTGGACAACTTACTCACACCAAGAGAACAATTTAAACAGCTTTCATATGCGGTGTCTGCGAAGAATTCTTGGTATTAAGTGGCAAGACAAAATCACAAATACTGAAGTATTGGAAAGATCAGGTTGTGTGACAGTTTATTCCATGCTCAGTCTTCGTAGACTTAGATGGATAGGACATCTTAGGAGGATGGATGATGGTAGAATACCAAAGGATATCTTTTTTGGTGAATTACAGATGGGTAAGAGATCTCAGGGTCGGCCTCTACTACGATACAAAGATGTGTGTAAGCGGGACATGATTGATACAGGCATTGATAATGCACATTGGGAGCAAGTCGCCGCTGAACGTGTTGCATGGAGGGCAAATATCAGAAATGGAATAAAGTCAAAGGAGAAAATTATTGCAGAAAAGTCACACACCAAGCGTTTGAGACGTAAGATGGTGCATGATGGTGGAAATGACCACGTGTTCACATGCACCCACTGTGAACGGACATTTACAGCGCAAATTGGCCTTATCAGTCACACTCGCTACCGCCATAGTTAAAAGTTATTATGCCTTTTTAAAGCACAAACTATCGTCTGTCAAGACGGCAAGGTGCCAATGATGTGATGTAAAGAAACCAGCCAATCAGAGACAGCAAGAACACCGCTTGACGAGAACACAGAAGAAGAACCATTTGCAAAGTATACCATTAGAGAACTCCTGTTTGCGGACGATCACGCACTAATAGTAAAATCAGAAGCTGAATTACAAGACCACATGAATAATATACATGAAATGTGTAGGCAACATAACATGAAATTTAGCACAAATAAAACAGAGGTAATGACTATAACTAAAGAAGAAAAAACAACAACTATTCATGTAAACGAGCATGCCTTGAAACAAGTAAATAGTTTCAAGTACCTAGGAAGTATAATAACATCAAATGGCAGATCAGAAGACGAGATAGAATATAGATGCAATAAAGCAAACCAACTCATTGGACAAATGGCACCAATACTAAATAACAAACATGTATCAATAACTACTAAGAAAGCACTTTACAACACAATCTTCCTACCAACTCTATGTTACCAATGCCAAACCTGGACAATGATAGAAACAGAGAAAAGAAAAATCACAACAACAGAAATAAGATTCCTGAGAAGAATACTCAATGTATCAAGAAGAGATAAGATCAGAAATAAAGAAATCGGGATTAAAGTGGGGGTTATAGCTACGCTAGAATTTATTAGAAGGCAGCAAGTCAAATGGTTTGACTTGCAAGTAGGTTACCAACTAACAGTATACTAGTTAGTTAGTTAGTTAGTTAGTTAGCTAGTTAGTTAGTTAGCTAGTTAGTTAGTTAGTTAGTTAGTTAGTTAGTTAGTTAGTTAGTTAGTCGAAGTTCCAACTTCACGGCAACGGGTGGTCCCCATTATGTTCCATTCCTGTGCCAGTGAATAGCAACAAGCAATGATGTACAGACCAGCGGGAAGCAGAGGAAGAGACCGACCACGTAAACGATGGACGCGGGTAATAACAGAATCCATGGGAATATCGATGCATGAAGCCCATAAGCGGGCGCTCTCCCGCTGTTATTACTTCACCTCGACACCGCGAGGTACAAGAGGAACATGATGAGATGAGATGAGATGAGATGATGAATATGTGTGACTGTATTGTGTGATGATTGTGAGTGGCTGAGTTTCTGCTAGAGACCATATTAAATGTCTGTTTTCGGTTAGCGTTACAAGTAGTTGTGAGTGTTTTGTCTTTAGTGATTGTGGCCTTTTAAAGGCCAATCAAAAAAATAAATAATTTAAACTTGCGTGAACAAGTTCAGACATGCACATGTAAAAAAAAAAAAGGATAAAACAGTTGATGTAATATCAAGAAAAAATAAAAAGATGAATTATATAATTTTCGCACGGTCTCTGTGCCGAAGGGCTTGCGAACGCGGTTTGTGAGCCTGTATACCCGGGTTCAAAACACAGCGGTGCTGGTTTTTTTCGAAAAACGTATAGTGGCCGGTCTTTCAGAAAGCAATGGCAAACTACTGAACGTAACACTTGCCTAGTACATCAACAGGAGCTGAAAATGCTGGTGTTGACTGCAACGTCCCGTAAGGGATACGCAACAATTTTTTTTTTTTTTTTAAATATAATTTTCACGCAAGTAAAAGAAAGCCATTATTTTTATAAAAGCTCAAAAAGTAACTTAATATTTTATCCCTTTCCTTACGACGTATACAACGTTTGTTTATGTCGATATAAACTCTATAAAATATATTGACAAATACTATAACTATTTAAATTACATAGCAAATGGATGTAAATGTAGGTAATGTCCCTTGAAAAAAATGTTATGTTGTTATGTCCCTTTCCAATATTTCAGTAAATCGTGTTTCTGTTAATGTGGTTTTATTTTGGACAAAAGAGTGTATTTTAACAGTGCGTTGTGTTTTTTTTTACATTTGCGAATACAACATATACATGTATATACACGTATATACACATATGATAATAATATATTTATGGCATGATGTAATTCCCTGAACATTACTTGTTGGTGATGATTGTGAGCAGTGTTGCCATTTTAGTGCTTTTCGCACTAAATTTAGTGCTTTTTTAAGTCGTTTAGTGCGAAAAATATACTTTTAGCGCTGCCACACGAATTTAGTGCTTCACAATTTTTTTGTTAAAAGTAGAAGGGGATAATACTAAGTGTTTTTGCAAATATTGCAAATGTTCAATTGCAGCCAGGTTAAATTATATTGAGAGGCACAAGAATACAACGAAACATCAGAAAGCCGAACAACCATTCAGTACACAAAGGCAAACAACAATTGCATTTGACAAACTGAAAGATGATGTCAAAGAAACAGATGGATGCATGTCTTTGTTCATGGCTGCCCATTGTTCGCTTCGCTTTGTTGACCATTTAAGTGAACTCTGCAAGGTACACTTTGGTGACAGCAAAGGTAGCAAGAACTTTAAGCTTAGGAGAACTAAGTGCAGAGCAGTTATTTCAAATGTACTTGCATCATATTTCACAACAGACTTGACAACTGATATTGGCAAAAGTAAATACAGCTTATTGATTGATGAGAGCAATGACATTTCTGAAACTAAGCTACTTGGAGTAGCTATTAGTTACTATTCAGAGACAAGAAAGCAGTTTATGGTTACTTACTTAGATTTATTTGAACTGAGTGACTGCAACGCACAGGCAATATGCAATGCGTTAAAAGATTGTTTAAACAAGAATGGACTTGAGTTGCAAAGAAGACTAGTTGCACTAGGCACTGACAATGCGTCTGTCATGACAGGTGTAAACAATGGAGTATAAACAAAATTAAAATCCGTAGTTCCTCATCTGGTACTAATTAGGTGTGTATGTCATTCCCTTCAGCTGGCAGTGTCACAGGCTGCAGCTGCTTGTCTGCAAAGGAACATAGAGTTCATGATTAGAGAAACATATAACTGGTTTTCTCACTCAAGTCTTAGTCAAGCAAAGTAAAGGGAGCTTTTTGCTTCAATAAATGATGGACAACATCCGCTGAAGATTGTTCAATGAAGCCAGACACGATGGATGTCCATTCAATCTGCCATTGTCAGAATATTGCAGCAGTGGGTCGAGCCCAGAACTCATTTTGATGTAGCAAGACTCAACGAGCGCTGTTATACAGCAGAACTTCTACATTCTATGTTTAGCGACATGAAAAACTATGTGTATCTCATATTTCTCAAGCATATTCTCGGAGAAGTTCAAAGTGTGAATAAGAAATTCGAAGCAGATATACAGGATCCAACAAAACTACTCAGCGATCTTGTCCAGCTCATGGATTCTATCAGTTCAAAGATTGCTATTCAAGATTATTTAGATCCTAATCCCAATCTGCCGGCTTCGTGGCTTAGAGGTTATGACTTTTCTCCGTAATCTCGTATACTCTCGTCAGGTAACGTGATGACGGTTCAAATCAGCAGTGGTTCGAATAGCATCGGTAACTTACGGGGTATGTGAACCGGCCGCTCAGAAAGCAATGGCAAACTACTGAGCGTAATCTTGCCAAGAGATCAACATACAGCTGAAAGACGCTGGTGTTGACAGCTAAGTCCTGTAAAGGATATGCTAAAAAAAAAAAAAAATCCCAATCTAGGTTATGAGTTTGAGAAAGAAATAGCAGACTACGAGTTTCCCGATGAGAAAGAAATTCCTGGAAGGTGCATCCAGTTTTTAATAGAGCTATTGACACAGCTGCGTTTACGTAGACCCGATAACGTTCGAGTGTTGCAGTCCACGTCATGTCTTAGTGGAATTGAATGTCTACAGCCAATGAAGCCCTGTATATTGGATCTTGCTAAAATGTTTGTAGAAGATGCAGCTACTCTCACCCGCATCGATTTCCAGTGGAGAAAACTTCATCACATGCAGTGGACAAAGACCTCTGACACACTTGGACTGTGGGCAGAAATAGCCTCATACAGGGATGCCACCGGTGAAAATCCTTTCCAAGATCTTACAGATTTAGCTTTAACTGTGCTAATTTTACCTCATTCTAATGCGGACGTGGAGCGTATTTTCAGTAAGATGGGAGTTATAAAATCAAAATTGCGGAACAAACTTAGCATCAAGAGTTTGGCAGCTGTTTTGACTATTAGATATGGAATGAAAAGATATGGCAATTTCTGTCATGATTATAAACTACCAAAGGATATCCTGCGAAAAATTGGATCACAGGAGACATATACATGTTTCTTTCAATCATCCTCCTCATCCTCATCATCGCAGGAGCAAACACATCAGGAAATAGCTACAGAAACTGAAGAGGAGTTGTTTGACTTGGATTTGGCAGATCTGGAATAAACTTCATTCTAATATTAAGTGATATAAATAAATTATAATGTGCTACTTTATAACATTTTGAATGAATACCGCCAGGGCTTGTTTGAGTGATTTCCCAAAAAAATATTATTGCAATTTGGTGCTTTTTTGGCTCGAAATTAGTTCTGATTGGGATTTGGTGGATCTGGAATAAACTTCATTGTAATATGGAGTGATAATAATAAATTATACTGTGCTACCTTGTTATATTTGTAATAAAAACAGTTGGTGATATTTTTTGGTGCTTCCTAAAATTGTTTGGTGCTTTTTAGTGCTGTTTGGGGTCGATTTTGGTGCTTTTTCATCAAAGGGAGGTGGCAACACTGATGTGAGTAATCAATTGCTCTCATGCATTTTACAATCTTTCAATAGACATTCTTTAAAACTCAAAGTATTCTCATTCACACATAGTTTTATTTAAACAATTTTAATGGTATCACTGAATGAATCATGCATTAAACATTGCAACAAGCATCCCATGTTAGAAATTAAGTTGCAAAGAGATGATTTTGCTCGTGCGCGCTCGCGGCAAGACAGACAGACAGACAGACAGACAGGCAGACAGACAGGCAGACAGACAGACAGACAGACAGACAGACAGACAGACAGACAGACAGACAGACGGTCAGACGGACGGACGGACAGACAGACAGACAGACAGACAGACAGACAGACAGACAGACAGAACATACGAACGAACGAATGAACATTATTTTCAAAGGGTCACAAATTTGACACGTCGACCCGTCTTACATTCTGACCTTCCAATCACTAACCTTGCGTTTATCAACTGTGCGTGTTACGTTCACATAGGGGAAACAAAACATTGTTAAATGGATTTTGTAACATAAACAATGCACGTTACCGTGTTATGAGACAGGCAGACACACGTATACACGAAGTTTCATAAACACACACGCACACATACATACCTGCATAATACTTGCATCGTTTACAAAAACTCTCACAGTTATGCACGCACTCAATAATATACAAATACACACTACCTCGTATACACCGCATGTAAGCACACATAAAGACACAAACATATACACATACATACACGAACATCACACACACACAAATACATACACACGCATATATACACATACACATACATACATATACACATACACACTCATACACACACTTACACACAAGTAAGCACACATATACACACATACACTCTCGAACACATAAACACACACACACAAACATACACTCATACACACACACACTCTCATAAACACACATACACTCACACACACACACACACAAACAGACACACACACAAACAGACAAACACACACATATATATATATACCAAACTCGCCACCGCCATGGATCGTAGTTATTAAGCCTTTTTGAGGCACAATGTACCAAACTATATACACACACATATACCAGCAGCAGCAATTGGTGTACAAAGTCAAGAAGATTTCCCACCTCAAGTGCGAGCAATCTCCCCACAGAAAAGAACAGGACTGGCATACGCTTTCAATATTCAGTTCAACACACAGGAAGACACGAACACACAAGAAAACAACACATAAGAAAACAATCCAAAAAAAAAAAAAAATTAAGACTGATAGTTCTCAAATCGTCAGCAATCCAAATAAGAGGAAAACGGAAGACAGAAGACTACTGCCGTCACTAGACAGTTTAGACACTATACAAAGTAAAATGACTAGATAAATCCTTCAAGCTGAAATATACACATGTTCGCACAGTAATGCAAATTGTCTACCACGGTAATTTAAATTGACTAACATGTCTTTCTGTTTGCACACAACTGGCCTATGTATATTAATCATTATGGATTATGTAAACTTTAACAAGCGACTATTTTGTGCGTTAAACACACTATTCCATCAAGTTCACACTTCATACTGTCCATGTTCAGACACACACTCCCATCAAGTTCACACTTTATACTATAGATGTCCAGACACACTGACATCAAATTCACACTTCATACTATATGTGTTCAGACCATCCATCCATCATGTGCCATGCCGGTAAGCGCGGGCGGTCATGTTCTGCCATCTCACTCGATCACCAGAGTCGTGGATCAGCTCTGTGTTCCTGTCTCTACCATGCCACCCACACTCCCATCAAGTTCACACTTCATACTATATGTGTTCAGACACACACCCCCATCAAGTTCACACTTCATACTATATGTGTTCAGACACACACACCCATCAAGTTCAAACTTCATACTATATGTGTTCAGAAACACACTTCCATCTAGTTCACACTTCATATGTTCAGATACACACTCCCATCACGTTCACACTTCATACTATACATGTTCAGACACAAACTCTCATCCCCGGTGAGGACCGGGATTATTTTTACGTGGACCACTAGTAATAAAATTTCCACTGGTCTCTGGATAGTGAGATCGGACGTAAAAAATCCCTTGGCAGTTGGAAATCGAAATAGAGAAGCCTAACGGCGCTGCCCGGGCAAAATTTCGAGTTACCGATCTACCCAAAGTATTTCAAGATCCTCGCCGGTGCTACGGAGTTCGTGCACTGAGCTGAGTTTCTCCAACCTCAGGTTTGAAATAGGAGGAGAACGGAACACTTATGGGTTACACCCGTGTGCCGTGATGTTAATCCATCGACTGAACTAACTAACTAACTCTCATCAAGTTCACACTTCATTCTATACATGTTCAGACACACACTCCCATCAAGTTCACTCTTCATACTATACAAGTTCAGAAAAACATCTCCATCAAGTTCACACTTCATACTATACATGTTCAAAAACATACTTTCACAGGTAGTTCTATAATCCTAATGTGTACCACTGTCTTTAATCAACCATTTTTAGCATTATTGCCATCATATATGTTTTACCATCTTTAGTTTCACTTTTTCCTCCCCACCCAAAGAATACCCCACAGATATACAGGAGTGCACAATAAACACATTTATTAATATGGTCGCCTAAAACCAGTATGTAAGGGATGTATCTCATGGGTCAGTTGTTTGTCAGCCGGGAAGTGGTAAGTACGACCATAACCAAGACAACAGTTTGTTTAACTTCCACCCCAACCCCGCACACCCCAAATATATCCATTGTGTCTGTGATGAAGTTACTAATCAATGTAACTAACTTTAGTCTTTGATTTAGTTTGCTCTCTCTCTCTCTCTCTCTCTCTCTATATATATATATATATGTATGTATATATATATATATATGTAACTCACGTGCGCGCGCAATAATATCTGTTTGCAATTTACTTTGTAAAATGGGACGCATGTGATACCAGCCAATGATACCATTAAACTTGTTTAAATAAGACTAATTGTGAATAAGAATACTTGGAGTATGAAAGAATTTCTATTGAAATATTTTAGTATGCATGAGAGCAGTTTATTACTCCACCGCCATCATTAACACGTGATGTGTAGGTAGAGATACAGCATGCAGGACGATGCGCTACCTTCTTGATTTTCCAACCATTGAAGACAGAATACAAGTTTGAAGATCACGTGCCTACCTCAGAGTTAACGCAAACACACAACATCCTCTGCACAGTGAAATTAGGAAGGTGAAGGGAAGTAGGTTAAAAAGAGGAAGGTCGTGGATGCGTCAAGCCGAGGACATTCTTCAACAGGTATGTTCACTTGAGGACTTAGAACCTGGCGAGGAGTGGGTACAAGTGCAAACAAAATTATGTACGTCTCTTTCAGTCTGCATCCAACTAGACAGAAAATGCAGACATGAAAATCCGGCTGCTGTGGAGGCGGAAGTACAAGCTTTGATTTTCGAGAATTCCTTAGACGGTGATGCTGTCATATACACAGATAGGTCAGTCGTCCGACATGTGAGAAGCTCATGGGCTTTTACGGTTCAGGCCGGAGGAAGAATTGTGAAGGAGGACTCTGGTGCTTTTGCTGAGACCACAAGTAGCCTGATTATGGACGTCATGGCAGTAAGTAAAGCAATAACATGGCTCGAGACACAGACATTCACTAGGGCTTGTTTCCTTAGCGACTCAATGAACATGATCAAGAGGATAGAGATGTGATTTGCTGTCTCTGGAGTGGTCTCGGCTGGCAAAGATTAGTTTCATCTTCATGCCAGGGCATGCGGGAGTACAAGGAAATGAGCGGGCTGTCGAGCTCGCATGTTAGACTAATGTTGAGGGCGGGCGTACTATTGACCAGGCTGACATTCTGAATGCTCTACGAGAAGTAGGACTGTTGCGAGAACCAAGCGATGACTGTGAATCTACAACCATGGTCAGACTGCGAGAACTACGAATTAAAAGAGGTGTTGCCAAACAAGAACACTTCGCAATAAGCCAAAGAAGATTGATTAACCAACACAGAACTGGCGTCGTTAGCCGCTGCACGCTGCGGGATTTGCTGAGGAGGGGATCCGAGCACTTATGGACTGAATGGTTCGATGTGATATGAGGATGATCTGTCGACCAACTAACTAACTATGTGTATGTAATTACACCATGCCATGAATGTAAAATTAGCATATCTGTATATGAATGCATATGGTGTATTCGAAAATGTACGAAACCGCAAAACAAGCTTTGAACATACACACTCTTTTGTAGGAAATGTCATCATCATCAAGTGCCCTACCAGCTGGCGTAGGCGTTCATGGCTCTCCACAGATCTCGGTCTTTGGTGTTCTGGATCAACTATGCAGATGATATTCCTCCATGCCACCGTCTCAATCCATCCAGCATCATTTCTCTTGGTCGGCCTCTGCCTCTCTTCTTCTCTCTCTTTCCAGTTGTCACGATGTTCTCCAATGCCTCTCTTCTCATCAAAGAAAGCTGTTTGTCTCTTTCTTATTGTTGTATATGATGTTCTAGTTTCATTAACCTGTTTCAGGCCAGTTGTTGTTAGTTACTCTGGCAGTCCAAGGAATTCGCAACATTCGTCTCGGGAATCACATCTCTGTTGCTTCTAATTTCTTCTTAATATGTTTATTTTCATTCCAAGATTCCCTGCCATACGGTAAAACTGGTTCTATATAGCATTTTAGCACTCTCTTCCTTACATTCAGTGATACTGACTTATTGCATAAGATACTCTTCATATTCTGAAATGCAGCTTTTGCTTGCCCTATTCGGCTCTTAATCTATGTTGTACATCTCCTACCTGATGTTATAAATGGCCCTAGGTATTTAAAATTATCCACTTGGTTAAAAATATACCCTTTTGTTTCTATGTCACATTTTAGTGTCACCATTTTTTTTTTATATTACCATTGTTACTGTTTTCATGATATTCAAGGGGAGTCCCTTCTATGCACTCTCTGTTATTACAATGTTCAACAATTGTTGCAGGTCCATTGCATTATCCGCTGCCAATACTGTGTCATGTGCATAGCGTATAATGTTTATATTATGTATATTATATTATGTGTATATTATGTTTATATTATGCTGACGAATGCCTTCGAGAACAGTGATATTGGAATAGATATCAACTACCGCATGGATGGAATGTTTTTCAGTCTCAGAAGACTGAAAGCCAAAACCGAAACTAACAGCGACACCGTCAGAGAGCTCCTGTTTGCTGATGATTGCGCTCTATGTGCCAACTCAGAAGCAGACATGCAACACAATGTTTCAGCTTTCTCATATGCCTGTGCCAACTTTGGGCTCAATATCAACTTGGAGAAGACTGTAGTTATGTACCAGCCAGCTCCAGGAAATATTCACACCATGCCGAATATCAAGGTGAACGGTCATAGACTAAGTTGTGTGGACAAATACACCTATCTTGGCCGCACCGTGTCACAAGCTGCCACAATTGATGATGAAGTGAATGCAAGAATCTTCAAGGCCAGTGCGGCCTTTGGCAGACTGTACAAGAATGTATGGGACAGAAATGGAATAAGCCTGCAAACAAAGCTGAAAGTCTTTAAAGCAGTTGTATTATCTACACTGTGCTAAATGCTTGTGAAACCTGGACTGTTTATCAGCGACATGCTAGGAAATTAAGCCACTTCCACACAGTCTGCCTTAGGAAGCTATTGAAGATTAAATGGCAAGACAAGATCCCAGACACTGAAGTTCTAGAAAGAGCATCCATGCCCAGTATCCACACTGTACTAATGAAACATCAGATTCGCTGGACTGGTCACTTAACTCGTATGCCAGATCATAGGCTCCCTAAACAAATTTATTTTACCGCGAGCTGAGTTGTGGTAAACGCTCCCAAGGCGGCCAGAGGAAACGCTTTAAAGACACTCTGAAAGTCTCACTGAAAGCTTTTGGAATTCATCCTGACGCCTGGGAGACTGCTGCTAAAGACCGTAATTCATGGTGTACATCATTACATAAGGGTGCAGTCACTTGTGAAGCAACCAGGACTGCAAGAATTGTGAAGAAAAGGCTGGACAGAAAAACCACTACAGGAGATCCTCCTCCTGGAACGTCAAGCAATCTTTGCCCGCATTGTCAAAGAACATTTCGAGCCAAAATAGGCCTCATCAGCCATCTTAGAACTCACGGCTCCATAATTTCAACCCCACTGGATGAAATGAATGGTCACCATTATTCTTGATGGACAAACAACATTGTTTATATTATAACTTCCGATTAGTATTCTAGGCTTCTCTTTGATCTCTCTTATTTTTACTTCGCTATAGAGGGAGAAGAGATCCGTTGACAAGACACACCCCTGTCGTACTCCTAGCTTTATCTCTTCTTAAGTGCCTCTGTATTTCCCATTTTAATTGGTGCTACTTAGTTCCAGTAAATATTCTTTATTAATCTTAAATCTTTCCCATCAATGTTGATATCTTCCAACATTTTAATCAGTTCATCATGGTTTACTTTATCAAATGCCTTAGTATAATCTATGAAGCACAAATATATGCCTTTCCGTGTCTCTATTGACCTTTCTATTAGTGCCCGTAATGTATATATTGCATTGTTTTACATTTTCTTTCCACATAAACCCACATTAAAAGGAACACATCCAGTTGGCTACACAAAGGCTTTCGATAAAGTGAGACATGTCGACATGATAAGGATGCTTAAAGATCTACAAATTGATGGAAAAGACCTTAGACTTGTACAAAACATATACTGGTTGGAACTCTTCGCTGGCTGCTGAGGATAGGGACGGAGTGCTTATGGGAATGTCCAGAATGATGTGATGTCGGTTCCTAAATCAATCAATCAATCAATCAAAACATATACTGGAAGCAACAAGCTGCCATAAGAATTGATAATGAAGTATGTCAATATCAGCCTATTTAGAGAGGTGTGAGACAGGGATGTGTAATGTCTCCAGATCTGTTTTCCCTGCACAGTGAAAATATCTTCACAAATATAGAAGAAATGGAAGGAATCAACATTGGGGGACGAAACATCAATAACATTAGATATGCAGATGATACAGTCTTCAGTTATCAGTTATCAGCTATCAGTTGGGGTATCTTCATTGCACTCCTGACAGGTCCATAGATGCTCAGATCCTCCCTCAACATATGCATCAGAGTCCGATGGCTAATAGTGCCAGTTCTATGTTGGTTGACGAGGCACCTCGTTTTCCCGATGTACCTCTCTCGTCTGGCTGTGCCAATTCTTACTCCCATGTCTTTCATCCTGGACAGCGATGTGGATTCACTGACGTCAAAGACCTCTGTTCTCGCCTTATCTTTCAGGACGTTAATAACATCGGCACGATCCATGGGCTGGCCATCTACAGGGTGTGCAGAGCCAGCCAGTTTATCAACTTGTTCATTTCCTTTGACTCCCGCATGTCCCGGGACGAAGATGAAGGTGACTTTACGAACAACAGACTTCCGCAGCGACTCAGTCCACTGCCTACCTACAGATCTAGCGTCGACCTTCTGAATCATGCTCATTGAATCACTTAGTACACACACGTTGATATAATGCTGTGATTGATACAGTCTTGATTGCAGGCAACGAACAGGACCTACAAAACTTAGTATATTCGGGTGTTGCACACAGTGAACAACTAGGATTAGAATTGAAGTGTAAGAAGACACGGATTATGGTCGTCACTAGCAAGGAAGAAATACCACAAAGTAATATTCAGGTAAATGGGCATATCCTTAAACAAGTGAATCTGTACAGCTATCTCGGAACAGTCATAACATCTGATGGGAGATGCCTTGAAGAGATTAGAACAAGAATTGCCATGGCGAAGGTGGCCTTTTGCAAGATGAAAAACATACTGATCAATAAAAAGATATCAATTGCAACGAGAAAAATAGTGTTGAAGTGCTACATACAACCTGTACTCCTATATGGATGTGAAGCGTGGACAATGAGCAGACAAGCTGAAAAACATCTGATGGCTGTGAAAATGTGGTTTGTGATTAAAATGCAAAGAAAACCATGGATAGACAGAAAAACCAATGAACAAGTCCTACAAGAAACAAATGAAGATCGTAAACTGATAACAGACATTAGACGTAGACAGTCACAATTTTTTGGACATGTTATAAAAAGAAATGAATTGGAGAACTTGGTGACAAGACAACTGACAAGATCGAAGAGAGGAGACCAAAGGGACGACCAAGAATTAAATACCTGGATGGCTTGACCACGTGGCATGGTCGAGACAGAAACATGGAGCTGATCCACGACTCTGGTGATCGAGTGAGATGGCAAAATATGACCGCCCACGCTTATCGGCATGGCACATGATTGGATGGAGATGGATCAAATTGGAGTAGTGGAAAGGGACATAACAACATGACATTTAAATCAAGGGACATTACATAAAGTTACATATGTGTATGTTGTGATTTAAATAGTATTAATAGTAGTGGTTGGTTTCTTTTTTTTTATATGTGTATATAAGCAACAGTAATAAGCCGCATAAAAAACGGGATGCTAATTTTCTTCTAAGTTTCTTTAAAAGTAAGCGCATTATTTTGAATGCGTGAAAATGTTATATCCCATTTTGCTTCTTCTCCTCGGTATTACATTAAATGTCTTTTATATTTTTACCAATAGATTTAGTTCTTTGGAAATTGGCATTTTTTTGTCCGGCTTTTAACAAGCCGCAACGTTTCTCGGCCTTCTGGCTAAAATCAAAGTGCATCTGCTGCCCCTCCCCCCATCCAAGTCGTGCGCTTGGTCTGGTCGGAGGCCGGGATGATCCTTCTCGGTCCTTTGGCTAGGATCGGGTGCATTTGCTGATCCCCTGCCAGTAGTGCACCTGGTCTGGTCGGGGGCCGGGATGATCAAATAAAAACCCATCAGATAGCCTCACCTTAGATGTGGGCCTGGTGGACCACTGTGGGCAATAGCTCACAGTGAGACTAAGGGTCCACACACAAAAAAGGGGGAGGCGGGGGAACCAGCTTGCCTGGGGTAACCGCCAAACCCAAAAACAAAAATTTAACAGGCCGCAATCACCGACTAAGCTACCGTATGACAGTAGACGGTTCGACCTGCTTCTGTTAGCGCCGAATGTTGGACGGCGCTTACCAAACCCGACACCCCACATTGCGCCAACGGCTTCGGGCCGAAGAGTGCAATTGGGAGGGTGCAAGCCTTATCCTGGTGTGAGGAAATGGAACCTAAATGTCATGGCAGGGCAGACCAAGCCCTAAGCCTTGGTTGGTAACTGGTCTAGGATCGACGCTCCGACAGGCGGACAGTTATAACATTGCTTTGTTGATCCGGCTGCTTCTGCAGCTTGTCTTGTTCCAGACGTATTGATGTCACCTTTCCTCTGGAGTAACTAGACAGGCCGAGAGAGGGATCATGCTGCATGGACAACACACGGTCTCTAAATTCAGCCCAGGCTTTGTGTTATGGAGAGATAACTCCACTTTACAAACTATCGTCTGTGAAGACGGCAAGGTGCCAGTCAAAATATTTGTGGTATACGTACAAAATTACAACACATCATCACACTCATGCGCAAACGCACACCAAACTGTATACTGCTACAAAAACAAACATATATTCACAAACATTGGCACAACAACTCACCACACAGCTAGGTCTTAGACATGCATGCTTTAGTTTAGATATACACAAAATCACCACACAGCTAGGTCTTAGACATTCATGCTTTAGTTTAGGCATACACAAAATCACCACACAGCTAGGTCTTAGACATTCATGATTTAGTTTAGGCATACACAAAATCACCACACAGCTAGGTCTTAGACATTCATGCTTTAGTTTAGGTATACACAAAATCACCACGTAGCTAGGTCTTAGACATTCATGCTTTAGTTTAGGCATACACAAAATCACCACACAGCTAGGTCTTAGACATTCATGCTTTAGTTTAGGCATACACAAAATCACCACACAGCTAGGTCTTAGACATTCATGCTTTAGTTTGGGTATACATAAAATCACCACACAGCTAGATCTTAGACATGCATGCTTTAGTTTAGGTATACACAAAATCACCACACAGCTAGGTCTTAGACATTCATGCTTTAGTTTAGGCATTCACAAAATCACCACACAGCTAGGTCTTAGACATTCATGCTTTAGTTTAGGCATACACAAAATCACCACACAGCTAGGTCTCAGACATTCATGCTTTAGTTTAGGCATACACAAAATCACCACACAGCTAGGTCTTAGACATTCATACTTTAGTTTAGGCATACACAAAATCATCACACAGCTAGGTCTTAGACATTCATGCTTTAGTTTAGGCATACACAAAATCACCACACAGCTAGGTCTTAGACATTCATGCTTTAGTTTAGGCATACACAAAATCACCACACAGCTAGGTCTTAGACATTCATGCTTTAGTTTAGGCATACACAAAATCACCACACAGCTAGGTCTTAGACATTCATGCTTTAGTTTAGGCATACACAAAATCACCACACAGCTAGGTCTTAGACATTCATGCTTTAGTTTAGGCATACACAAAATCATCACACAGCTAGGTCTTAGACATTCATGCTTTAGTTTAGGCATACACAAAATCACCACACAGCTAGGTCTTAGACATTCATGCTTTAGTTTAGGCATACACAAAATCACCACACAGCTAGGTCTTAGACATTCATGCTTTAGTTTAGGCATACACAAAATCACCACACAGCTAGGTCTTAGACATTCATGCTTTAGTTTAGGCATACACAAAATCACCACACAGCTAGGTCTTAGACATTCATGCTTTAGTTTAGGCATACACAAAATCACCACACAGCTAGGTCTTAGACATTCATGCTTTAGTTTAGGCATACACAAAATCACCACACAGCTAGGTCTTAGACATTCATGCTTTAGTTTAGGCATACACAAAATCACCACACAGCTAGGTCTTAGACATTCATGCTTTAGTTTAGGCATACACAAAATCACCACACAGCTAGGTCTTAGACATTCATGCTTTAGTTTAGGCATACACAAAATCACCACACAGCTAGGTCTTAGACATTCATGCTTTAGTTTAGGCATACACAAAATCACCACACAGCTAGGTCTTAGACATTCATGCTTTAGTTTAGGCATACACAAAATCACCACACAGCTAGGTCTTAGACATTCATGCTTTAGTTTAGGCATACACAAAATCACCACACAGCTAGGCCTCAGACATTCATGCTTTAGTTTAGGCATACACAAAATCGGATCAGGTTCAGCTATACTGTCTCCGTTGTCCGGAGCGAAGGTGTTACGGACGTGCTTAGTGATCCCACAAACCCGCGTTCGAAACGCAGCTGCGAGCGATTTGGCAGCAGGCCACGATGTGTTGGTTTTCTACTAAATGGTATGGGTGCCGTTCAGAAAGCAATAGCAAACTGTTGAACGTAAACTTGCCAAGACATTGTATGGTGGAAAGACGTTATTTTTTCTCCATAATGGACCTGGATCGCCAGACCGGGAGACCGCGGTTCGATACACCCACTACAATTTTTTTTTAAATATTTATTATAAAAAAATATTAAACATTACGAACTAACATATAGAACTGAGACATTTGAAGCTTTTGAATAAAGTGTGCTCTATGGATCTGCGGAAGCTGCGAGGGAAAGGGGGGGGGGGCGCATCCCCCAGGTAGCGACGGAGTGATTGAGTGTCGGAATCGATGGATCCAATAGATGTCTTTGTTTAACGTGAATTTTATTTGTCACTTAGGCAAAATTAGGCCCTGTAAATGATACTTTTTTACAATAAATAATTTTTTACCGTTATTCGGAAAAGTACCCATTTTTTTTTTTTTTTTATCGCAGTGATACCGTCGATTGGTCGCATCTGCTAATAACGCTTAGTATTATTCACAGACGTCTGTGAATAATCTCTCCCATACACCATATAGTGAGGCGTGATGGAGTGTTGAAGCAGCCACGAGAATAGCACCGTTGGGAAAAGATACAACCGCAAGGCTAGATAGCACGAATGAAGGAAGAAATGAGCAAGATCTTGCAGGCAGACAAGCCGATTAATAAAACCCAAGACCCAGGCGACGGCAAGATCTCTAGCAATCTGAAAGAGGTGACACAAATAAGTGGAGCCGAGGTGAAGCTGTAGAAAGGTAAATAATATGAAAAGAACACGGAGTAATATAACACAAGCCGGCTCCGTGTCGAAGAGGTTACGGACTCAGTTCGTGATCCCGCATACCCGCTTTCCAAACACAGCTGTGGGCGATTTGACAGCTGTCAACGTGTTGAGGAGGACCTAGATAGGACAATGGACAGAATGGAAGTAATGACATATAGGGCATAGATAAGGACTTCTACAGGGGAGTAGATAGAGTAGAGACAGAACTTAAGCAAGGACGTAGAACAGTCATAAGACAGGACTTAGGTGGGGACACGGACGTGTCATAACCAGGACACCACCAGGACCTACCCCGAGGATAGGAGGGGACGCTAGTTCACGGGATACCACCCGGAACAGACCAGACGTTAGTACAACCCAGGTTAGCACTGACAGACTGCTGTATTACGAGACAGGTACAATAGCACGGGGTTTTGCTGACCGCACGGGGTTTGGGACGGCAAGGCCAGCCAGCCGGCTGAATACCGGCAGACGGGACACGACAGCTTTCGAGAGAGGACACTTGTGTATTTCCGAGAGCAAATGCTTAGTTTGCTACCGCGCGAGTTGAAGATAGCGAGTGTGGAGTTCGAATACGTGATTGTACATTAGTATTGTAAATAAGGCTACAATTGTATATTTGTTCAGGCAGTCACCGCCTGGTTATCATGTGTAAATGTCTCAGGTTCGCCTGAATTAAAAGACATGAGATACCATCCATACAACGGATGTTTCTTTGGGTGTGGATGAAGTAGCGAGAGTGCCTGTGTGTGATACAAGATGCTGACAACAGCAGACCGTCTTACTTTGGTTTCTTACGAAATGGTATGGATGTCGGTCGTACAGAAAGCAATGGGAAACTACTGAACGTAAACTTGCCAAGAGATCACAACAGAGTTGATGTTGACTGCGACGTCCTGTAAAGGATATGCAGCTAACTAATATACCACAATTACAGAAAACAAAGGGAGTTGCGGTGAATAGTCTTCATCAGCAAATTCATACAACAAACACAACCCATTGTCTTCTGTGTGTTTGTATGTTGTGTTTTCTTGTGGCCCGCACGGCACACATGAAGAAAGAAACGGAGGTTATAATAATAATAATAATAATAATAATAATAATAATAATAACAGTAATAATAATAATAATAATAGTAATAATAATAATAATAATAACAATAATAATAATAAAAATAATAATCTTCCATTTTGCCGTCATCGGTCTGATGTTTTCAAAATGACTGTCAGATCCAGTATTGTGTGTTGCTAAATTAAAATCCGAGTGTCTTAGGCCTGGTTGTGCTGTAATTAACATTCGATAAAGATTTGTCAGTCTTTATGTTGGTTTCAACAGTAGTGACCTGTCTTAATACTATTCTACCTGTCGTACCAGGCAGTCCCTGTCAACTGCCTGTCTGCCTGCTATAATTGCCCTGTCGATCCAGTCTGTAGCTTCTACCTTTAATTAGGTCGGTGACACAGGGAAAAACGTACACATTGTTTATGAACATAACTGTAAACATTTGTATTGGAATGTCGTGAATATTACATATTTGCTTAATTTTTAGGGCTCAAGGTTCCCCAAGGGTAAGAGCCGTACCATGAGGTTCCAAGTCCCTGTGTGCTATTGTGACGACCGCCCCTGCTAGTGAAGGTAGCCAGATCAAGTGCAGTTAAGTCTGTCTACCCGTAATCACTGACGTCATACAAGAACAGATACTATGCTTTGATCATAGACAAAATGTCGTGAAACAATCCAAAGTGCTGCATTTTTATTTTTAATAAACGTTTATATCGCAAACAGCAGTTTGTATTTACAAGGTGCATTGCGTGTGTGTTTGTTTTTACATTTTCGAATAGAATATATACATTCATATACACATGATGATATTACATTCATGGCATCATGTAATTACCTACATATTACATGTTGATGATGGTAGTGGAGTAATCATTTGCTCTAATGTATACTGAAATCGTTTAATAGAAATTCTTGCATACTCGATGTATTTTCATTCTCACTTAGTTTTTAAAGAAAAAATACAAGTTTAACGGTATGATTGAATCTTTCATACTCCAATTATTCTCATTCACCCTTGCTTTCTGAAAATGGTATGCACCTACAAAATGTTCCATACATTGAACATCCCAACAAGCATCCTATTTTACAAAGTAAACTGCAAATCAGGAATATGTGGAGTTTCCTTGAGCGTTCACACGAGAGAGAGAGAGAGAGAGAGAGAGAGAGAGAGAGAGAGAGAGAGAGAGAGAGAGAGAGAGAGAGAGAGAGAGAGAGAGAGCAAGTCAAAGGAATGTATGAAGTTAGCTGCATTAGATAACAATACAAGGTGCTGAATATGTTGGAATTTTGGCCTTTTTAGTAGGCCTTACAAATATTCTTAGCAGTGTACGACGCTAAGTAATTTTGAAAGTAAAAGCCTTTTAATATAATGTCAAAGGGAAATAAAAATTTGCTTTATAAAATTCACAAATGTCTAACATGAAGCCTTTGACTTTACACAAACATTCAAGATAACCTAAAAGTATTACTGCATTATTTCTAATACATATAACTGTCGTTAATGTATATGTAAATTATATCAAAATATAAGACAAATACACAGTTATTTAAATCACACAATACATGTAAGCTATTTTAGTAATGTCCCTTGAAATAACTGTTATGTTGTAATATTGTTTGGCTGGGTAGGGGTATCCCTTATCAAATGAGAGGTAAGGAGCCTCCTTCCCTCCGCTAGCCTACTGGACACCCTTGGCAATGGTGGAGTACCCGCTTAGCCCCCCCCCCCCCCCCCCCGTTCAGGGGTACGTGAATACATGGGTGCAGGTGGCGGATGAAGTTGATGAGCAACCAACAGATAGATGTAGGTTATAGTCTCCAACTTCACGACGGTAGGCAGAGGATATGTCTTCTTTTTTTTTCAGACAATGCCTACGGCCATTGACAAGTATGGTCACTGCTAAGAGGGAAAACAATAGAAAACGCTTTCTTTAAAGATGCCAATAATAGCATGTATTGCAATCTCATAGAAAGTCCTAAGGTTATTGTCCCTGTATAGTGAAAATATTTTCAGAAAATGTAGAAAATATGAAAGCAATCACCACAGGAGGAAGAAACATCAATATCATTAGATATGCAGATGATACAGTATTGACTGAAGGCAATGAGCAGGATCTGTAACATTTAGTATATGCGGTTGTTGCACACAGTGGATAACTAGGGTTAGAATTAAATTGTAAGAAGACGCAGAATGTGATTGTCACTAGGAAGAACGAAATACCACAATGAATTATACAAGTAAATGGGAATATTCTTATACAAGTGAATTTTGACGATTATTTCGGAACGGTTATAACATCTGAAGGACATGTCTTGAAGAGATTAGAACAAGAATCGCCATGGCGAAGGTAGCCTTTTGTAAGATGGAAAACATACTGACCAATAACAGGAAAAAAAATATGTCATTTGCAATGAGAAAACGAGCGTTGAGGTACTACATGGAACCCGTGCTTTTGTATAGATTTGAGGCGTGAACAATGAGTAAACAGGCTGAAAAACACCTGATGACTGTGGAAATGTGGTTTCTTAGGAAAATGCAAAGAATACCATGGACAGGCAGAAAAACCAATGACTAAGTCCTGGAAGAAACAAAAGAACATTGTAAATGGATTAAAGAAATTAGAGGTAGACAGTCACCATTTTTGGTCACGTTATGAGAAGAAATAAATTGGAGAACTTGGTAACAACTGGCAAGATTGAGGGGGAAAAGAACAAGAGGAAGGCAGTGAAGTAAATATCTAGATGGCCTGACAAAATGGCATGGTCGAGATAAGAACACTGAGGTGATCCACGTCTCTGGTGATCGAGTAAGATGGCGAGACATGACCGCCCACGCCTACCTGCATGGCACATGATGATGATGATGATGATGATTTTCTGTCCCTTTTCACTATTTTATTTACATGTCTTCCGTTTAATGTGGTTGTATTTCGCACAAAACAGTGTATATTTACACGGTGCTTTGTGTGTTTTCTTTTACATTTGCAAACACAGCAAAGGCCCCATACTTCAAATGCAGCAGAATTCTCTAAATGCCTGTGTAATAACTGCATTTTATGTATTATTCTGGAACGGCAAATGTAGCGATATTTTAATTCATATCCATAAATTGTTGTTTTCGGTAATTGAAATTCCAAAGAAAAACTTACAGTACCCTTTAGAATAACACAATTGAATCCTTGTAAATTCTTCAGTTCAACAGATGGACGGACGTGAATCTGTCAAAAATGTTGAATGTTTTATATGAAATAGGGTTTTCATATGGGTTTGCCCAAAAACAATTGAATCTTTTTAAGTGTTAATGTTGTTAATTAAGGGCGCGAGGTTACCCAGGATGTCAGACCCGCCCCATCAGTTCCCACATTCGGATGACCACGTTTGCATGTAGTCCTGGTAAGGTTAAGTGCAGATACTACACTTTGATCTTAGCTAAGAGGTCGAGAAGCGAGATCCATTCTTTTATTAAGGTGTCTCATCTCATCTCATCTCATCATGTTCCTCTTGTACCTTGCGGTGTCGAGGTGAAGTATAAACTTCGTGAGAGTGCCCGGTTATACTTCTTGTTTTTCTACGAGCAGTATTATTAAGGTATATGGCCTGAAATAGACCCATGACATTTTTTTTTCTGAATGAAATAATAATAACAATTTTAAAAACCAGCGATAATTGCATGCAACGTGTTAATTAAGGAGGGAAACATTTACACATAGCTTATAAACATAGCTGTAAACATTTGTGTTTTAGTGTCCTGAATATTAAAAGTCTGCTTAATTTTTAGGGCTCAGGATTCTCCAGAGCCTAGAGCCGTCCCATGAGGTTCCAAGTTCCTGTATGTCATTGTGATGACCACCTCTGCTGGTGGCCATGGCCAGATCAAGTGCAGATAAGTCAGTCTACCCTTAATCACTGACATCATACAAGAACAGATACTACACTTTTATCCTAGCCAAAATGAAACAGTCCAAAGTGCTGCATTTTTTTTTCCACCTTGTCGTGGTGGGGGAGCTTGAGTTTCTCAATGACCATGAGAGCTATGCCGGCGGTAGCGTAGCTAACAGCAAGGCCTCCCAAGCCGGACAGGTCAAAGGGTAGAGAACAGACAAAGAGAAACATCCTGGTTCTCCAGGTTGGGGGTTGAAACGTGGGGTTAACATCCCCACCTTTGTAACAACTATTTTGTTACGAAACAGATAAATAAGCCTCGAATTCGGACTGACTTATTTGGACATCGACCTTGGAACGTTAAGGGAATTTTGAGATTTGGAACATGGAATGTACGGACACTATATCGAGCTGGAGTGGCTGAAGAAGTAACCCGGGAGCTGGTTGAATATCAAATGGATATAACAGCAATTCAAGAAATAAGGTGGCCAGGAGAGGGTACTTTAGAGAAAATTAAATGATTGTAATATTTGGAGGAAACACCCAAAATAAACATGAATTAGGAACAGGATTTGTCATCAAAAGAGAATTATGGGGGAACGTTCTAAACTTTAAAGCTGTTCATGACAGGATTAGTAAATTACCAAAAAAAGGTAATTGGAAAAAATATAACGATGATTAATGTACATGCATCTACTGAAGAGAAAGAAGATGATATTAAAGAAGACTTTTATAATGATTTGGAAGATGTTATAGAAGAAACCCACAAACAGGACATCCTGATTGTGCTGGGAGTCTTCAATGCAGAAATAGGTAGAGAGCAAACTCATTAAAAAAAAAATTGCCGGTATGGAAAGCCTACATACAACTTCAAATGATAATGGATGGAGCGTCATCAACCTAGCAGAAGCCAAAGGACTGCAGATCAGCAGTACCAGACAACAAAGAAAGGATATACACAAACAAACTTGGAAATCATGTGACAATAGAACCTATAATCAAATAGAACACAATAAAAATGCATCAAACATACAACAAATGAGAAGTTGTATAGGAGCTGAGTGCCACAGCGACCACTTCCTAGTTGGGGCAAAATTTAAAATAAAACTTAAGAGAGCTTTCTATACTAAACTACAAAAGTTACACACAACATATAACAGAGAAAAACTACAAGAAATTACAATCAAAGAGAAATTTGCAGATGAGATAAAATGTAAACTTGAAAATCTACAAAACCCGTTGGAGGAAAGCGTTGACAAAACTTGGTTGAACATCAAGAATACAATTCAAATTACTACAGAAGAATGTATCGGTGTGTTAACCACGCATAGAAACAATATATGTTTCAATCAAAAATGTGAAGAAGCAGTCATTAGGAAAAAAGAATGCCAGACAATTATGGTTAAATGATATCAACAACATCCAAAATGAAGAGCAATATAGAACTGAATGTAAAGAGGCTACAAAAATAGTTCGGCAGCAGAAGCGAGAATATATGAGCAATATAATCAAAGATATGGAAACTAATCACCAGAAAAACGAATACAGAAATTTTTTTTAAAGAACTGAAGTCAATGAAACGAGGGTAACAACACAATACATATAGTTTAAAAGACAAACATCTTGTGACAACACCGGCCTGGTTCTCGGTGGTTGTCGATATATTTTAATTTGGGGTTCGTTATTAACTTCTGTCTACCATTTACACCAATTATCCCCAGGACGGTTTCCGGACGACTCTATCCATATGACGACTGTGGAAACAAGAAGACACCTAACCGACTATAAGAGAACAACCTTATAAAAAGAGAATCTAGAATCTTTATTGGAGATTCAGACTCTGCCTAACCGACAGACAACAGACGGACTAACAGACATGGAACAATTAGCTGGGTGAGAGTAGTCTGCTGGACATTCTCATCATCCCACTCGACAGAGATCAATGTCTTTAGTGTCTGTATGTAAACAAGGTGATAAGAGTACTTTCAACTGCACCCGTATGATGCCGCCTGGAACCTTCGGACTTGAGCCTGGCAGTTCCACCGTCACTTGACACTGGGCTTCAGCACCATATGGCTTCGCAGCAAATAGTCACTCGTCCATAGCCACCAGAAAAGGATGCCACATCACACTGCAAAGGCCCACAGAACACAGCACAGGTCCACAGCACACAGCACAGGTCCACAGCACACAGCACAGGTCCACAGCACACAGCAAACAGGAATCAGCAGCAGCAAAGGGCAGTCGTCCACCGCCCCTAGCTAAAAGGACAGGGGTTCGTTCCTGTAAGCAAGAACAGGATAGGTGCACATATCCACAACACCCTTGCATAATACATACTACACCAAAGTCTACACTGACTCCATCGATCTCGTGTGGTCAGGCTCTTGAGCTCAGACCGCATCGTATGTCTGACTCCCAGACATATCTCACGGACAGATTAGGTTACAGCTCCTAGTAATCCTAACTTAAGTCCAGTAGCTTTTCAGCCACGCGTCTCATCCCTAGTAAATAGTCAATAGGATGACACATTCCCTACCAGCTCATACCTAATGGATATTAGATAGAGAGACAGGGTCCCTTCCTGAGGATGGTAACGTTCCATACCTCCTATGGAGATCATCAAGTGTTATGGCCTAAATCATCTCATTGGTAATCATAATCTGTCTCACCAGAAAAGTACAAAAGCTTATCAGAATATTTCCGGTAAGTACTCCATGACCCCTCCAAGGTTCATGGAAGATGCTCAGACTGCAATGGTAGCTAACCAGAAATACTGAATTAAAGACCAGACAAACAACAGAAGAGTTTCATGTACTGGTGTTTGTCGCTTTCTACCTTCCTTCCTCGGATACCTGGATTTCGGTTGTGTGTGGGTGTATGAATATATAGACACTCATCACGTAAATACATTCCTTAGGCTGCCTTGGAACTGTGTCGAATCATCACTCCAAACAACCTGGTTCCGATGACAGTATAGAGACAATAGAGAGATAGACCCGCCTGACAATTATTCATTTCCCATCAAAGGAAGTATGAAGTCAGACAACACTGATGAAATATACACGCGATACATGAGTGGGTGTTTCCCCACCGCTATACTGGCCCACGGTTCAATCCCTCGTAGGTGTGAAGATATCTTTCCCCCTTCAGACTAAGCCCAGTTAAATAACAACAGGCCTATGGGGCGATAATAACTTCTCAGCTTATAGCCTCCTACATAGTCGGGTTTCACCGTAACGAGAAACTGTGGTTCTCGCGCGTCACCTAAGTGCTTGACAAGTACTGGTTTCAACCACGCCACTGGATGATGATTGAAACGTACTAATATCAACCTCGTCGATTAAGGGAATCAAATGAAAGCTCTGTTCAAGAGGAATTCTTCTGTTAGAATCATAATTCCCTCAACTGCCCCATTATTAAGATAGGGCGTCGACTGCATGGTTAATTTGCTTCCACCAGACTTCTCCATTGAGCTGGCTCGCAAAAACACATTCCGTCTTGTCTGTTGAAGACTGGTCTCAGCTTAATCTAGGTCATGGTACACACACAGGCTTGCTACACAACTGGCCTGTCTGGTCGAGACTTAACTAACAGCTGGTGTATGCTGACCCGAGATCAACGTGTACAGATCGGTCAGATCACGGATACGGTGCAACTGGCCGGCCTGGTTGATAATTGACCCACAACTGTAATACAAACTTTAGTTAAGCGACGCCAAGTATAAAAGTGTTTTACCTTTAAAGCTTAGGAACCATTATTCAACAGACAGCGATCCGGTAGGTTCATCAAGTCCTGGGCTGTAGGTCCACTCTCTGGATCCCCAAAGGTACAACATGATACAGCTGGTCAAAGCCACGGCCTCTCGTCTCAGGGACAACAATGCCACCACTGTAGATCAATCTCTGCTTCTGTAAGAGCTTCACAGATTACAGCTGGCGGACACGGCCGTGAAAGGATAGCTACCACAACACCATTAGCTGTAGAACATTCTCCGGATCCCCGTGATGCCACTAATACAACGGGCTATCGAAGCGGCCACCTTTCTTGATGACTGGCTACCGAATGGCCTCTTCGTGTCAGCTCCGGAAGAACACACTCACCGGATTCTCCCGAAGAGTTCCGAGTATATTACCTGACGAAAGTGAAGGCAACTCATCATTCCCCGAGTTTTAGCAGAGTGTGCGATTTACAACAGAAAAGATCTACGCACACTCAAACAGTTTGGTTATGGTTCTCGGGACCCACGAAGTTCATGTCAACCCCGATACATAACATCTCAAGGACCCAGAAGACGGTCCTAACTCTTTTTACTCGGAAAACCCCCCTAACCCGCCTTAAAATGTGGCCTAGCCACCAAGACGGGGTGGGACAGAGTGGGTACCGTGTTGTCACGTCTACGTGCGTTTCGCGACACATGGGAATATGAAAAATACCAATGAGGAAATGTGTAACACATGGAAAGCATACTTTGTTGAATTACTAAATTGTGAAGCTCCAAATAACACTTTCCCACAGGAAGAGGTTCTAACGTGTGAACCACAAATCGAAGAACCTGCATTTGAAGAAATCCTATCTGTAATGACACGACTTAAAAACAATAAGGCAACTGTGGCTCATGGAATTGCTGCTGAATTTATAAAGGCAGGTGGCCATGCATTACATCTAAAGCTATACGAACTAATAATAAAAATCTGGAGGACAGAAGAATTACCCCATGACTGGAAAGAGTCATTATTGATACCTATCTTTAAGAAAGGAGACAAGTTCCAATGTGAAAATTATAGAGGAATATCACTACAATCCATAAGCTATAAGATACTTTTCGCGGTATTACTAAATAAACTACAACCATATTCAGAAGACATGTTAGGTAGTGACTACCAAGCGGGTTTTAGACAAAATAGGTCAACAATAGGTCAGATATTTATCTTACGACAATTAGCCGAGAAAAATTAGGAATATAAAAGAGATCTCCATAACATTTTTGTGGATTTTAAAAAGGCTTATGATAGTGTCCATAGGAATAGTCTATGGAATGCTATGCAGGAATTTGGAATACCAAGGAAGTTAATCAACACGACCAGACTATGCATGGAAGATACTTATAATATAGTAACATATCTCATCTCATCTCATCTCATCGTGTTCCTCTTGTTCCTTGCGGTGTCGAGGTGAAGTATAAACTTCGTGAGAGTGCCCGGTTATGGGCTCTATTTTTTGAATCGCTGATCTATCTCGTAGTCCATTAACATTGCCGGGTCGATAGCCGTTTGGGTCAGTCCGTTTATACTTCTTAGTTTTTCTACGAGCAGTATGAAGATCCCCTGCCGGCTTGCTAGGCCAGTCGCAGGTTTAGGACACTAATCTGACCACAGGGAGTCCATCCCCTATGGCGAGCCATAGTAACATATAAAGGCAGGAAATCAGACCCTTTCCAAATAACATCTGGCTTGAAACAGGGTGATGCAATATCGCCGCTCCTTTTCAATCTGTCTCTAGAGAAAGTTGTTAGGAAGGTAAAGGAGGAATGTGATATTGGAGGAACATCCAGTCTGCTGGGTTATGCAGATGATATAGATATTATAGGGGAAAATGAACAAAAGACATTGGAAATATTGATTCACCTAAAGGAAAAATCTCAACAGATGGGGGATGGTTATCAACTAAGATAAGACAGAATATATGGTAATTTCAAGAGAAGGAACGGCTTAAATTCTGGCCACATACAAATAGATAATATGATCATTAAAAGAACGGAAACATACAAACACTTGGGTACAATCTTCAACTGCTCCAACATCATAAGGGAAGAAATACAAGCTAGAATCAACTCTGGAAATAAGAAATATTATGCACTACAACATCTGCTAAAATCAAATGCGCTATCTCGTAACACCAAGATCACAATATACAAAACACTGATCAAACCAGTTGTGCTGTATGGCTCTGAAACCTGGAGTACAACTAAGGGAGACGAAGCCTTGCTACAAACCTTTGAGAAAAAAGTCTTAAGACGCATCTTTGGACCCATTAGGGATACACAAAGTGGAGAGTGGAAAAGAAGAAGCAACAAAGATATTTATGATCTGCTCAAGTTCCCGCTAATCACTTGTATCATGAAGGCTAATAGACTGCAATGGCGGCGGCATTTAGAAAGAATGGAAGATAATAGGGAAACAAAACTCGCTTACACTCAGGAAATAAATGACCGTAGACCCCGAGGAAGACCAAGAAGACGGTGGGGAGATAATATACATACAGACATACATACATACATACATACACACACACACACACACACATACATACATACATACATACATACATACATACATACATACATACATACATACATACATACATACATACATACATACATACATACATACATACATACATACATACATACATACATACACACACACACACACACACACACATACATACATACATACATACATACATACATACATACATACATACATACATACATACATACATACATACATACATACATACATACATACATACATACATACATACATACATACATACATACATACATACATACATACATACATACATACACACACACATACATACATACATACATACATACATACATACATACATACATACATACATACACACACACACACACACACACACACACACACACACAAACACACACACACACACACACACACATACATACATACATACATACATACATACATACATACATACATACATACATACATACATACATACATACATACATACATACATTACATACATACTACATAATACATACATACATACATACATACATACATACATACATACATACATACACACATACACCCCCAAATACACACATACACTGTCATAAACACACATACGCGCACATACACACACAAATATATATATACACACACATACACACACACATACACACCAGCAGCAGCAATTGGTGTACAAAGTCAAGAAGATTTCCCGCCTCTCGTGCAAGCAACTCCCACACAGAAAAGAACAGAACTGACACAAATTGTCAATATTCAAATAAACACACAGGATGACACGAACACACAAGAAAACAACACAAAAGAAAACAATCAACAACCAAAAAAAACAATGAAGACTGATAGTCTTCAAATTGTCAGCAATCCAAATAAGAGGAAAAAGGAAGACAGAAGACTACTTGCCGTCACTAGATAGGTTAGACACTATATAAAGTAAAATGACTAGATAAATCCTTCAAGCTGAAATATACACATGTTTGCACAGTAATGTCAATTGTCTACCACGATAATTTTAAACTGACTAACATGTCGTTCTGTTTGCACAAAACTGGCCTATGTAGATTGACCATTATGGCTTCTGCAAACTATAACAAGCGACTATTTTGTGTGTTAAACACACACTCCCATCAAGTTCACACTTCATTCTCTCCATGTTCAGACACACACTCCCATCAAGTTCACACTTCATACTATACACGTTCTGACATCACTCCCATCAAGTTCACACTTCATACTATACATGTTCAGACACAAACTCCCATCAATTTCACACTTCATACTCTCCATATTCAGACACACACTCTCATCAAGTTCTCACTTCATACTATACATGTTCAGACACCACTCCCATCAAGTTCACACTTCATACTATAAATGTTCAGATACACACTCCCATCAAGATCACACTTCATACTCTCCATGTTCAGACACACACTCCCATCAAGTTCACACTTGATACTATACATGTTTAGACACACACTCCCATCAATTTCACACTTCATACTCTCCATATTCAGACACACAATCTCATCAAGTTCTCACTTCATACTATACATGTTCAGACACCACTCCCATCAAGTTCACACTTCATACTCTAAATGTTCAGACACACACTCTCATCAAGTTCACACTTCATACTATAAATGTTCAGATACACACTCCCATCAAGTTCACACTTCATACTATAAATGTTCAGACACACACTCTCATCAAGTTCACACTTCAAACTATAAATGTTCAGACACACACTCTCATCAAGTTCACACTTCATACTATAAATGTTCAGACACACACTCCCATCAAGTTCACACTTCATTCTATACAGGTTGAGAAAAACACCCCCATCAAGTTCATACTACATACTATACATGTTCAAAAACATACTTTCACAGGTAGTTCCATAATCCTAATGTGTACCACTGTCTTTAATCAGTCATTCGTAGCATTATTGCCATCATATATGTTTTACCAGTTTTAGTTTCACTTTTTCCTCCCCACCCAAAGAATACCCCACAGATATACAGGAGTGCACACTAATCAAGTTTATTAATATGATCGCCTAAATCCAGTATTTAAGGGATGTATCTCATAGGCCAGGTGCTTGTCAGCCGGGAAGTGGTAAGTACGACCATAACCAAAACAATAGTTCATGAGAGAGTTCATGCATGAGAGCAATTGATTACTCCACGACCATCATCAACAAGTAATGCGCAGGTAATTACATCATGCCATAAATATATTATTATCATATGTGTATATACATGTATATGTTGTATTCGAAAATGTAAAACAAACAGTATCCATCCATTGATACCATTAAACTTGTTCAAATAAAACTAAGTGTGAATAAGAATACTTGGAGTATGAAAGAATTTCTATTGAAAGATTTTAGTATGCATGAGAGCAGTTGATTACTCCACCGCCATCATCAACACGTAATGTGAAGGTAATTACACCATGCCATGAATGTAAAATTAGCATATGTGTATATGAATGCCTACGGTGTATTCGCAAATGTAAAAAAAAAAAAAAAACACACATAACAAACTTTGAAAATACACACTCTTTTGTACGAAATGTCATCATCATCAAGTGCCCTGCCAGCTGGCGTAGGCGTTCATGGCTCTCCACAGATCCTGGTCTTTGGTGTTATGGATCAACTCTGCAGATGATATTCCTCCATGCCACCGTCTCAATCCATCCAGCATCATTTCTCTTGGTCTGCCACTGCATCTCTTCTTCTCGATCTTTCCAGTTGTCACGATGTTCTCCAATGCCTCTCTTCTCATCAACGGACCGAAGAAAACTGTTTGTCTCTTTCTAATTGTTGTATATAATTTTCTAGTTTCAGGCCAGTTGTTGTTAGTTACTCTGGCAGTCCAAGGAATTCGCAACATTCGTCTCGGGAATCACATTTCTACTGCTTCTAATTTCTTCTTAATATGTTTATTTTCATTCTAAAATTCCGTGCCATACGGTAAAACTGGTTCTATATAGTATTTCTGCACTCTGTTCCTTACATTCAGTGATACTGACTTATTTCATAAGATACGCTTCATTTTCTGAATTGCGGCTTTTGCTTGCCCTATTGTACTCTTAATCTCTGTTGTACATCTTCTATCTGGTGTTATAATTGGTCCTAGGTATTTAAAATTATCCACTTGGTTAAGAATTGTCCCTTCTGTTTCTATGTCCCATTTTGGTGTCACCATTTTCTTTGATATCACCATTGTTACTGTTTTCGTGATATTCAAGGGAAGTCCTTTCTGTGCACTCTCTGTTACTACAACATCCAACAATTGTTGTAGGTCTGTTGCATTGTCCGCTACCGGTACTGTGTCATCTGCACAGCGTATATTGTTCATATTATATCCTCCGATTAGTATTCCTGGTTTCTCTTGGATCTCTCTCATGTTTACTTCGCTATTGGGGGAGAAGAGATCCGGTGACAAGACACACCCCTGTCGTACTCCTAGCTTTATCTGTTCTTAAGTGCCCTCTTTATTTCCCATTTTAATTGGTGCTACTTAGTTCCAGTAAATATTCTTTATTAATCTTACATCTTTCCCAACAATGTTGATATCTTCCAACATTTTAATCAGTTCATCATGGTCTACTTTATCAAATGCCTTAGTATAATCTATTAAGCACAAATTTATGCTTTTCTGGTCTTTATTGACCTTTCTATTAGTGTCCGTAATGTATATATTGCATTGTGTGTACCTTTTCATTCCACATAAAACCACATTTACAGGAACACATCCAATTGGCTACACAAGGGCTTTCGATAAAATGAGACATGTTGACATGATAAGGATGCTTAAAGATCTACAAATTGATGGAAAAGATCATAGACTTGTAAAAAGCATATACTGGAAGCAACAAGCTGCCATAAGAATTGATAATGAAGTAGTTCAATATCAGCCTATTTAGAGAGGTGTGAGATAGGGATGGGTAATGTCTCCAGATATGTTTTCCCTGAACAGTGAAAATATTTTCAGAAATATAGAAGATATGGAAGGAATCAACATTGGGGGACGATACATCAATAACATTAGATATGCGGGTGCACACAGTGAACAACTAGGGTTTGAATTGAATTGTAAGAAGACACAGATTATGGTCGTCACTAGGAAGGAAGAAATACCACAATGTAATATACAGGTAAATGGACGTATTCTTAAACAAGTGAATAGGTATAATTATCTCGGAACAGTCATAACATCTGACAGGAGATGCCTTGAAGAGATTAGAACAAGAATCGCCATGACGAAAGTAGCATTTAGCAAGATGAAAAACATTCTGACCAATAAAAAGATGTCAATTGAAACGAGAAAAAGAGTGTTGAGGGGATACATAGAGCATGTTCTTTTGTATGGATGTGAAACTTGGACAATGAGCAGACAAGCTGCAAAACATCTGATGGCTGTGGAAATGTGGTTTCTGAGGAAAATGCAAAGAATACCATAGACAGACAGAAAAACCAATGAACAAGTCATACAAGAAACAAATGAAGATCGTAAACTAATTAGAGACATTAGACGTAGACAGTCACAATTTTTTGGACATGTTATGAGAAGAAATGGATTGGAGAACTTAGTGACAACTGGCAAGACCGAAGGGAACAGACTAAGACCGAGAGGAAAACACCTGGATGACTTGGCCACATGGCATGGACGAGACAAAATCAAAAATCAAATCAAATCAACTTTATTAGGGTCACAAATTAGGCGCGCAGGCTCGTCTTACATTTGGCCCTTCCAATCACTCGTCTTTCGTTCATCAAGAGCATTATACATTTACATAGGAAGAAAAATAAACATTGTGAAATGAATGTTGAAAACATAAACAAGGCAAATTACCATGTTATGAGGCCATCTCCAACCTACCCATACATCACCCCACCCACACACACACCCCACCTACACAAACACACACACACACACACCAAGGGACACATACATTCCCCACCACCGACCCATCCCCCACCTACACACACTGCCCTCACTTGTTCCCCCCACCAAAACACACTCGCCACCCACAAACATTCCCCGACCAACCCACACATCCCACGCCCACCCACATCCTAACCCACACATCTTCTCCCCACCCACACCTCAAACCACCCATCCCACAGCCTCATCTCCATCGACCACATATTCCCCACACACGCACACAATCCCCCACCAACCCACACATCGCACATCCACTCACACATCCCCAAACCATACACACACATCCCCACCAACTGACATCTACCTACCACCCCCACACACACATCTCCCTAACCACCCATACATACCCAATCCACTCGCACACACCCCACCACCCACACATACATCCTCCACCCACGGACACATGCCTTAACCCAATCCCCCACCCACCCACACATGCCTTAACCCAATCTCCCACCACACAATCCCCCACCCGCACATCACATACATCCCCTACCACGCATATTCCCAACCCATGCACCGCACACAAACATATCCCTCACCAACGCATCCCACACCCACATACCACCACACATCTCCATCTACACACCACACACATATCCCCCACCCACATACCACACAATACTCCCACCCACACCCACACAGATACCCTTACCCATCCACCTCACATACCCCCACCCACACACCACAAAAATGCCCATCCACACACACATACCTCACCCTTACAATATCCCTAACCAACACACCACACACCTCTCCCCACTCACACACGCATTCCCTACCCGTATACCAACACACACTCACTCACGCACACATCCTCCACTATGCACCCACCCACTCCCAGCAAAACATATCTCGATCGCACACGACATCCTCCACCCACTCACGCATCCCACCCCGACCAACACATATACATCCCTCACCCACCTACATATCCCTAAGCTACTCACACACCCCACCCACACATTCCCCATCCACGCACACATCTCCCACACACACCCCCACCACCCACACATACTTCCCCCAACCACCACACATCCCCTACTCACCCACACGTATACCCCACCCATGCACACATTTCCCGCACCCATCACACACTATCCCCCACCCACACACATATCCTCACCCATGCCACCACAAACATACCCCCACCCACACACCATGCACACATCCCCCACCAACACACCGCACACATATCTCAAACCCACACACCATACACTTCTCCCCACCCGCCCTTGCATCCCAATCCACCCAACACAATCCCCTACCCACACAACCCCGCCACCACAACATACTTCCTCAAACCATTCGCACATCTCCACCCACATAGACACACATCCCCCGCACCCGTCCCATACACATATCCTCCACCCATACACACATCCCCCACACCCATTCCCACACCCGTACTTTCACCCCCATGGAGCGTCGAAGCAGCCACAAGAACAGCACCTTTGGGAAAAGAAACAACCGCAAGGCTAGATAGCACGAATATAGGAAGAAATGAGCAAAATCTTGCAGGCAGATAAGCCGATTAATAATACCTAAGGCGACGGCTCTAGCTGGAAGAGATGACAGAAATGAGTGGAGTCGAGGTGAAGCTGTTGAAATGTAAATAGTATGAAAAGTAAACGTCGTAAGATAACACAAGCCGGCTCCGTGTCGAAGGTTATGACACAGTTCATGATCCCGCATATCCGCTTTCGAAATACAGTTGTGGGCGATTTGGCAGCAGACCGTCTTACGTTGGTTTCTTACGAAATGATATGGATGTCGGTCGTTCAGAAAGCAATGGGAAGCTACTGAACGTAAACTTGCCAAGAGATCACAACAGAGGTGGTGTTGACTGCGACGTCCTGTAAAGTTTTGCAACTAACTAATATAACACAATTACGGAAAACAAAGGGCGTTGCTGTGAATAGTCTTCGTCAGCAAATTTATTCAACAAACACAATCCATTGTCTTCTGTGTGTTTGTATCTTGTGTTGTTTGTTTTTTTGCCCGCACGGCACACATAGAGAAACGGAGGGAATAATAATAATAATTCTCACGATGTTCTTTATGATAAGTGCGTGAGATGGTCTAGTCTAGGTAACGATGCTCCTGGTGTGTCAATTGAGCTATCTAACTGTCTCACAATGCAACTCACCCCAGTAATACACATCCATCAGTCATTAAACAAGATTGAGTTGGCGCACATAATCCTTTAATACAGAAATAACACAGGCTCACGGAACATATTTATATATCCAGAAACAATATAATCCATAGAATATCCATATCCTCCTCACAACATTATCACGCACACATCACTGTCTTCTCACGGCCTGCTTAATCTCAAATCCATAAGACAAGTAATCCAGCTCCTATCCACAGCTGGACCTCACCCAATACACCCACACACATGGGTCTAGTCTCCACTAACTATAAACCCACTCTGGGTTCAGGCCTCCATTAACTATCCAACCCCCACTGGGTTTCAAGCCTGTATTCACCACTGGGAGAATAGCACAACAAAGATCTGACCGCAGTCAGTCTAAACTCCCACGTGTTAGCCCACCGATCTGCTCGGCGCTAAAACATCAACTCCCTGAAGTCCCTTGACTTCACACAAACCGAACCTCAGTCGGTCTCAGCGTCCACTGCCTAGTCAAAGTTTTAAACTGTCCTTTAACCCTGCTGTGTAGCCCCTCCCTGAGCTCCCAACAACATTACACCCTAAAACTGTCTCTGCTCCCATCCATCATGGGGGTCTCTACTCACCCTCACCATTATTTCTCATGGTTAGTTGTTTTTCTCGTAGTCTTGCTACAAAGGTCACTCACCTCAATGTCAATGACCCAGGCATATGTCAATAATAATAATAATAATAATAATAATAATAATAATAATAATAATAATAATAATAATAATCTTCCATTTTTGCCGTCATCAGTCTGATGTTTTGAACATGGCTGTCAGATCCAGTATTGTGTGTTTCTAAACTAAAATCCCAGTGTCTTAGGCCTGGTTGTGTTGTAATTAATACTCGATGCATATTTGTCTGTCTTTATGTTGGTTTCCTGTGAGAGTATGAAATCAGGTTTATATGTGTGTAGGAGTTGTACATTGTGGTGTAACTTGGTTCTAAGACCACAAATAGTTAAAGTAATTATATTTAGCTGCCCTCCCTGGTCTAGAGGTTACACGACTTTCTCCGTAATCTCATATACATATATTCTCGTAAGTAACCTGACGACGGCGAGAATCGGTAGCGGTTCTAACCGCGTCGGTAACTTACGGAGTATGTGAGCCGGTCGCTCAGAAAGCAATGGCAAACTACTGAGCGTAATCTTGCCAAGAAATTAACAATCAGCTGAAAGATGCTGATGTTGACAGCGATGTCCTGTAAAGAAAAAAAAAATTATAATTAAATACTCATGATGGTTATAATACTAATAAATCGTGATATTGCTAGCTCCAGTTCACTGATTGTGATAGGTGCCTCCACAACCTCTTGTACTATTTCCTTCTGTCCTGTATATTACCATTTCTCTACAATCTCCTGTTGTTTCTCTTGACTAATTTCGATATTGTTATCTTGTGCGAATTAGTCCACAAAATGGTCAGCTGCTTGCTTTCCTATTAAGATGTTTCAGTCTTTATGTAGTGCAATTTTTGAGTTTCTCCCTGCACCCTCATCGTTAAGCTGTTGTATTAGCTTCCACAACTTCATTGTGTCTCTCTCAGAGTTCAGTGACTCTTTTCTCCTGCCAGCTTTTCCGTCTAGCCTGCAGCTGGGCCCTTTGAAACTTGGCTTTTGCGTGCTGGTATTTGTTGTGGTGCTCTTGGCAGGGGTTGGCTTCTGCTTACCTTCTACACATTTCCACATCATTATGCAACTGTTCCAGTTCACTACTCCAGTATGGTTTATAATGATTACGGGCTCCTCTTGGTACTGTTTCTCATGCTGCCTGTAGTATACATTTCCCAAACTCTTCAACTAATTTATTTATGTCCCTCTCAGTGTTCAGATTTCTAACCAGTATGCTAGTGCGATGCTTGTACATTGCCCAGTCTGCTTTCTTGTAGTTTCATCTCGAGAGAGTGCTGCTTTCACTTACAAGCTCATTTTCTACAGTTAGAAAGACTGGCCGATGGTCGCTGCCACCAAGTTGTTTCCCAACAATTCGTGTAATGTTCCACTCCAGGTCTGGTGAATGAAAAGCCAGGTCAGGTGTAGTTGTAGTGTGCCATGATCTCGAGTAGAAGGTATGTGGGTCAGACGGCTTGTTAATCAAGATGAATCTATTCTCATCTTGCCAGTCTTCCAGTCTCTCTCCTCTCTGGTCCATGTGATCATAGCCCCAGCTCTGCGAGTGGCTGTTAAAATCGCCACACACAATGATTTTTCCTTTTAATGGTAGTGTGTCAAATGCCTGTGGGCGGTCATTTGGACAGTAGTAATTGATCAGGTGAAGGTCTGTATTGTCTGTCTTAAGTTTAAGTGCGTGATACTCAGCCCCTTCCATGTAAACTTCAATTTGGGAAGCAGGGATGCTATTTTTGACAAGGTTCAGTACCCTACCCTTTCGCCTGTCTTTTCGGTCAGATCGGTAACACTGGTAGCCTCTGATTTTGAAGGCTATACTTTCGTTGAGGTGTGTTTCTTGCAAGCAACATACGCTTACATTATCTTGGGCCAAGATGTTTTCTAGTTCTATTCTTTTCTTGTTGACACCTTCTGCATTCCAATGCATTATTTTAAGTCTTTGTTTGGTTCTTCCAGACGTTCTATTGTCAGATCCCTTTGCTCCACAGGACATCTGAGAAGGACCTCCAGTAGCTGTGGTTAGACCCTTACGAGGCATAGGGCCCGGCACTGCACGTGTCTGGGGGTCCAAAGCAGGGCAAGCAACATAACATATAACAGTAGTCGACATATTTCATTACGCGTAGTTGCGTGGCAGCCTGATTTCTGTGGTGCGCCTCCTGGCTGGCTGCCTCCGTTTACATCACCTATCTTTTGCAAGAGCAGACTATGGTCTTATCTTACTCGACAAGAACTTCTGAATAAACACAACCAAAATGATGACATCATCGCCAGTGCACAAATGCTTTAGTCACTGGATCAGAGAGTACTCTACATGTAAAGTTAATTATTCGTAATGACGTATCTACAAAACCCGTTGACATGAAAATCCAAAATATACAACGAAGAAACATATAATTGAAATAATTTCCTCCATCATTCTGTTTGTCTGTACTGCTGAATCCAAACTCTTCAATCCCGAATATATAAATATTATGATGGGCCGATGCTATGTAGTACTTTAGAATTCCTTCATCAGAGTGTCAGACTCTCCTTGACCTTTACCTTTACAGCAGAATGTTTACTGTGCAAGTAGAAGCATTTTACATTATTTCCGCATTTCATTTTCGAATCAAACATACAAACAACCGCGGACAGATGTAAAAGCACTCCACTATCAGTCCAACATGAAGACAAACAACCGCGGACAGATGTAAAAGCACTCCACTACCAGTCCAACATGAAGACAAACAACCGCGGACAGATGTAAAAGCACTCCACTACCAGTCCAACATGAAGTCAAACAACCGCGGACAGATGTAAAAGCACTCCACTATCAGTCCAACATGAAGACAAACAACCGCGGACAGATGTTAAGGCACTCCACTATCCGTCCAACATGAAGACAAACATCCGCGGACAGATGTAAAAGCACTCCACTACCCGTCCAACAGGAAGACAAACATCCGCGGACAGATGTAAAAGCACTCCACTACCAGTCCAGCTAAAAGACAAACATCCGCGGACAGATGTAAAAGCACTCCACTACCAGTCCAGCTAAAAGACAAACATCCGCGGACAGATGTAAAAGCACTCCACTACCCGTCCAACAGGAAGACAAACAACCGCGGACAGATGTAAAAGCACTCCACTACCAGTCCAACATGAAGAAAATGCGTAAGCAAACCGTAGCCACAAGCGAAACACTCCAGAGGCCATAACAGCTCAACCACATATCCTCCATATTGGATGACGACATCCCATAAAGTCCACTCTGATGATCGAGTGAGATAGCGAGACATGACCGCCAATGCTTACCGGCATGGCACATGATGATGATGATGATGATTTTATTCCCTTTTCACTATTTTCTTTACATGTCTTCCGTTTAATGATTATTTATTTCGCACAAAACAGTGTGTATCTACAACGTACATTGTGTGTTTTCTATTAGATATGCAAACACAAAAAGACACCACACGTCTCATGCAGCAAGATTCTCTAAATGTCTGTGTAATAACTTCATCTCCTTCTTCTTCTTCAGCATTCCGAGCCATTGAGGTTCTTTGCTGCAGATACAAGCCGTCTCCATTCGTCTCTCTGGTTGACCTTCTTTTGCCAGTGGGTGATTCCAAGTGCTTTTAGGTCTGTATATATATTATCTCTCCACCGTCTTCTTGGTCTACCTCGGGTCTACGATTATTTATTTCCTGAGTGTAAGCGAGTTTTGTTTCCTATT